>JAMSGM010000148.1:0-11134 GCA_030462875.1 Grigorovia humatica | reverse complement strand
TCTACTCAAGGTAGAAACGGAACCACTGTTGATAGAACCACTGGAAACAGTCTCAGATTCAGTGGATGGAACAGTAGAAGACACAGATCTGCTTAAGGTAGAAACGGAACCACTGTTGGTAGAACCACTGGAAACAGTCTCAGATTCAGTGGATGGAACAGTAGAAGACACAGATCTGCTTAAGGTAGAAACGGAACCACTGTTGGTAGAACCACTAGAAACAGTCTCAGATTTAGTGGATGGAACAGTAGAAGACACAGATCTACTCAAGGTAGAAACGGAACCACTGTCGGTAGAACCACTGGAAACAGTCTCAGATTCAGTGGATGGAACAGTAGAAGAGACAGATCTGCTTAAGGTAGAAACGGAACCACTGTTAGTAGAACCACTGGAAACTGTCTCAGATTTAGTTGATAGAGTAGTGGATGAAGATGAGATAGAAATGGTATGAGATGTTTTGTGCTTTGGTAACAATGAGGAACCGTGAGGAGAGGTAGAACCACTAGAAACGGTCTCAGATTCAGTGGAGGGAACAGGAGCAGGAGACGTTGTCGAAATTGTGACAGAAGAACTCAAAGATGGAACTGAGCTCAAGAAAGTAGATGGGTTTGAAACATAAGAAGAGCCGGCTGAAGTCAAGGATTCTGGTTGACTTGAAGAACTGAATGCTTTGGGTGAACTTGATGATTTCATTTGCGTGAATTCAGTTGAGATAGAAGAGACCTTTTCTGAAGTGGAGGTTGCTGAAGAAATGTGTGATATTGAACTTGAAGATGCACCATTACAATGTTGATTACATTCAGCATTCCAATAAAACCCCGGAAAGTCAGTTTGTGAGTGGCCTTGATTATCATGATTGTCACAACCTCCTTGCAAGTCAAATGCAGTTTGACCCCATTTCCAAGTATCTGAGTACTTACTGGCATCACCTTGAAGATATTCAAACTGAATTTGAAACTTTGGCATCCAAACAATACAAGCATCGTCCGATTTCGTTGTGTCACCATACACTTCAAAACTAGTAATAAAATCAGTAGGATTGAAGTCACTTGGAGTAACCCCTTCATTTTTGCCCCATAATTGGACAGTACCACTAGGCCCATCGATTCCAATGACCTTTAGGGAGTACAAGTACTTAAGTTCAATACTTTCAGCTGCTTCAACATGGATAGTAACCCTGTATGTGTTACCGTCAACCCATTCAACTCTTTTTAGATTTAGATAATATTGAATGTAGCCAGTATTTTGAGAATGCCATGAGAAATCCAGTGTAGGACAGCCATTAACCACCTCATTGCAAGTGATTCCAGGGTCATATGAGCTAGGAGTTGGGGTAGAAGATGTACGAGAAGTTGTTGGAATTGGGGCAGAAGGACTAGAAGATAGAACTGAACTCAAGAAAGTAGATGGATTAGAGGCATAAGAAGAGCTGGCTGAAGTCATGGTTTTTATTTGACTTGAAGAACTGAAAGGTGGACTTGATGTTTCTGTTGGTGTGGAACTAGTTGAGTGAATGGAAGGCTTTTTCGAAATGGAAGAAATTGAAGAAATGTATGAAATTGAATGTGAAGATGGACCATCATCACGATTGCAATTTTCACTACATTCAGCATTCCAATAAAACCCCGGGAAGTCAGTTTGTGAATGGCCTTGATTATCGTAATTGTTACAACCTGTAATTAGATCAAAACTTGTTTGACCCCAATGGAAGTCATTACAGTTCTGGTAAGCATTACCTTGGCAATATTTGTAATGGATTTGGAAATTTGGTAACCAAATTTGAGATGAGTTATCTGCATCCTTATCACCGTACACGTCAAAAGTGACAGCAAAGTCAGTAGGATCTAAGTCTGATGGTGTAACATGGCTATTTTCATCGAATAATGTTATAGAAGACTTTGGTCCTTTAATGCCATCGATAGTTAATGAATATAAATATTTTAAATCTATACTTTCGTCACCAGTGACATGAATAGTAACAGAATAAGTACCTTCGCTAACACAGCTAACGTTCGTTAGGTCAAGTGAATAATGCAAATAGTTGGAATTACTTGATTTCCAAGTGAAATCCAGGTCAGGACAACCATTAGATGCTGTTGTGCATTTTACTTTTGAAGTATCACTACGTTCAAATAGACCTTCACCGTTAACATGAGTCAGTTTAAAAAATAAATTTAAATAGCATATGTTCAACAGTTGGGAAAATAACATATCAACTATGTTTTTGTTTATAATTTTTTTGGATAAATTTTATTAGTTTAATTAATGTTTGAAGATTTTTTCTTTTAAATTACTGATTGCTTATTGTAAAATGTTTTGACTATTGTAAAGTTCGAAAAAAGTGAAATGATTTAGAAAAAACGTCTTCGTTCTTTTGGTTTTGTATTTTTTTTTGCGTTTATTGCACCTTTCTTATTATAGACTTTTTATATTGGAAATTGGAAGGTGATTACTAAAAACTAGCAAAAATAAAACAACATAAAGTAGTAAATTGACGTCTTATTATTGAAAATGTGATAACTTATTGAATTGAATGTTTGTAAGAAATATTTTAGAGTATAAAAATTTATATAAGAAAATATCATCTATATAATTCAAAATGTTCTTTTCCATATTCAACCCTCGATGTGATAGAGCAAAAAAAAGTAATTAAATTAGATTGAAAAAGTATAATTTAAACAATAGACATTTCAATATAAAGAAAACGGAAAAGAAAAGAATGTTTACTTTTTTTTCAAAAAAAACTAAGCCATAGCAGGAACAATAACATTCCGTAATTATATAACAAATTTTGATATGAAAGGGCGTGTCACCCGGCTAAAATGCAAACACTGAAAAGAAAAACGACCGAAAATAGTAATTTGATTTTTATTTTGCCGAATCTTCAGTGAAATTTCGCAGGTTGGAAATGATTGGAATACTTGCAAGGATTTGCCTCACCTCATTTATTGCACAGAAAAATATGTACAAGAAATGAAGCTATCGAAGAGCATGACTTCGTGACCACCCCAGTTCTCAGAGAGCGTGTCTAAGAGACGCCGTTTTCTTCTGAATTCAACAGGGAATTACACACCGACTTACGCATTTAAGTAATCAAAATCGCGAAAGTCGCGCAATCTTGCAATTTTGCATTCAATATCAATTCTATTATTTTACTTTATCTTAAATTGTTGTAAGGAAACAGGTTTTCGAAGCTTCTCGGATAACTTAAGTTATGCTCACAGTTTTTTCTGTTGACAAAACTTTTCCATAGAAACGTCATCATGGTAATTGCATTGGATGAAAATGGTGGTTTCCTGTATATAAAAATAGAATGTTTAGGATTTATCAATTCTTCAATTACAAATTTCAACTAGCTAGTTGTTCGATAGAATTGGAACCGAAATAAACAAAACGAATTTTTGATTGTTTGCTGCCTCAGCATGAAACGTTGTTTCAAGCTGTATATTCAAACCGCTTCCAATATTAAAAATGATTGAAAGACTCATCAGGAACTGAATAAATAAATTAAAAGAAAATCTTCATGGATTAAAAAAAAGGGTCAAAGCAATATACGTAATTGAGATTTTGAAAGCATCATTTTTTCTATTCTTGTCATATTCTTTCCACTGGAGGTATGGTTACATATCGATCTGTCAAAGAAGAGCGACTGCTAAATAAGTAACTAATAATGATATATATAACAGTAAGCATTTTTTGAAGCTAGGTATTCAAGGGTCAGTCTAAATTGGTATTTTTTGGACTCTTTTGATTAAAAGGGTCCAATATATTGTTCAAACATCAAAGTCAGCACTAACGAAGGATAGATAACAGTACCAATGTAGACCATTAATTGAGGCTCTGGGTTAACAATATTTACGACTATGTGAAAGCTAGGTTTCTTGAGGAAATGCTGTCCAGTCTTTATACTTGTATTGAAAAATTTGAATCTGATTACGTCCTGTGTTGCTTTTTTGCACCTTTTTATTTTCCTGTTTTTTACTTTTTTCTGGTTTTTTCGATAAAACTTTCATTGTGTTTCTTTTTCGTCATTCGAAAAAGTTTTTGCATTGTTTTCTTCTTCGTTTCCGTTTATGGACATAACCAATACGAACAGCAGAAAGTTTCAGTGGAAACCGAAGACGAACCAGGAGGGATATGATTTTACTAATGATTTGTTAAAATGTTTCTATTTTTAATAGCCTTGATATTTTGAATAATTGATAAAAAAATTCGTATTGATGGGTTCAAGGGAGCAAGTGCCTTGTCATTGAACCAAAAAGGATAGGACAGTAATTACGGGTCTCGCAAGATGTCGAGATGATTCTATGACACCCTGCAGGCGGTACTTGTTTTGTAGTTTGACACTTCGTTTCTACACTCCAAAGAAAGGCTTCTAGAGAAAGTAAGTATCGAATTTTCCAAAAAATCTCGTCATCAGACTTTCCCGCCTGTCAAAAAGCAAATCTCTCTTTCTGCTTTCGGAAAACCGGCACAGGGAGGCCCGAGATGGCACTTTGCAAATCCATGCGTGAACATCATGGAATACGTAATGAAGTTACGGACTTATTTCTACTGCAGTCTTTGATTAGGCCTCTTTTCCAACTCAGGGCAGCTTGTTTGAAGCCACTTCACTGACAGTTTGCACACTCATCATCAAGCCCTGATTTAGAAGAACGTACCCCTTTTCTCTTTTTGGGGAGATAAGTTCAATCGTAATTTAATCAGAAATATATTGGTAATTTATGAAAAAAAAAGTCTTGCTTATAATAATGAGAGCGGAATGACGACTGACTCATAAAACTTTCTACAAGCTTGGATATCTGTAGCCATTCAAGCCAAGTCAACATTGTCTTGTAGAGATATGCAATAAGAAATCCATGGTGAAAGTCGGTTACCCATTCCAACTGAATAACCTTTTAGAGTTAATATTGCAGCCATTTCAATTTATGCCCGAAAAACTCCAAAACTAGTATCGATGCTAAATTGTCGATCAGGTCTTCAAAGATGGAAGGAGGAAAGGTAAAATGAACTCTTAAAGTAAGAAATCCTAAGCCTTTTCTTATCTCAGTCAACGAACGGAGACAATTTACAGGAAGATTTTACATAGTACTGGTTTCTGATTGTAAGTAATTGGTATGTATTTCTTTATTAGAGATATTTCCAAATCTTTCAAGAGTGAAGTTCCAATAGTGCAGGATATGAATGTCACTAAAATATAAAAGAAAGAAAGCTCTGAGATAAAATTGCATAATGAAGTGGCATGCTGGAAAAATTTTAATTTTGGTGGGAATTGTTTACATTGGTCCTTTGTGTGTAAAGTTAATTAAAATACAAGTCCGAACCCGCCTTGCAGTTGTTCCTTTCGAATAATAAAACATAAGCAACACAAATTTCTCTACAGTACTAGCACTATGATCTGTCAGTCCATGAGCGCGAAGGAAAAACGTTAAAGGACAGTAACCATCCTGCTTTTTTTTAACAAAGCAAATGCAGTAGAAAAAAGATGAATGTTTGCTTATCCTGTTGAAGTTTTAGGTATGGACTCAAGAGACTTAAGGTCAAATACGTTTAAAACCTTTTTAAGGTGGATTCTCTTACAAATAAGGTAACGTGATCACAAGAAAATAAGCGCTGTATCTCGTGACTTGTTTTTCTAAAATTTCTCCACTTTTTTTTTTTAATCATTTGATTAGTGGCATACTAGATGGAAGCACTTGAAAGTTATATCCCATCTTCCTTTGTCTCATTCTGTAGTGACTAAAAAGCTATATAGATACAACATAAAGATGAGCAAATTTCAAATCAAAAATAGCCATGCTACTACTTTAGCTAGTATAAGGTCCATCGGCAATGCTAATAGTAATAATTCTAGTCTAGATTCATTAAAGATTAGAAAATTTTTCATATTGCATAACGCCGTAGCTCAATTACAAGATTCAATTAATTGTATCTATAATAATGCTTTCACAGATGATGAAATATTAGAGTTACAATCTGTAAGTTCTACTTCAGAAAAGCTAAATCAAGCAATTTTAGATAGTCCAACTGCTTCAATCACTAACTATCTAATGGATTTGAAAAATGATCTAGACTTCAGTGAATTATTCAAAGATGCTAATTTTGAAGTCAATAACTCACCTGTTCATAACTTTATTAGATATCCAGTAGTTACTGATCCAAATTTAGAAAAGTTAGCATTCATTCATAAGAGTTTCCCCAATATGTCTGTAAAATTAACTGAAACAGAAAAAACTATTATGAGTAACGAAAGATTAGAATTTCTAGGTGACGCTTGGCTTGGTGCATTAGTTTCTTACATTATTTACACTAAATATCCCTATGCTAACGAAGGTTCCTTATCAAAAATGAAAAGTGCCATTGTCAATAATAGCAATTTGGAAAAATTATGTACTAAATTAGGTTTCAAAGATAGATTAAAGGAAAACGTTCCAAGATTTTCATTGAAAATTAAGGATAAATTTTCAAAATATTATGCTGATTGTGTTGAAGCATACATTGGTGCTTTAGTAGTTGATCGTTTCTCCACTGAATTCAAAGAAGTCGCTAATTGGTTAGAAGAATTATCTGAAGAGCATTTCATTGTGTTAGGACCAGAAATGTTAAAGAAACCATTAAACAAAAATGCCAAAGGTGAATTAGCTGAACTTTTACAGTTTAATAATGTCGGTGGAAAGATCAATTACAGGCGACTAAATAATGATTCGCCTTTTACAGTAGAAGTACTAATTGGTGATACTGTTTTAGCACAAGGTGTTGGTCAAAATGTGAGAGAAGCTGAACAAAGGGCCGCCATGGAAGTCTTAGCAGACGAAGAATTAATTCAAAAATACTGTTCTTATGAAATTGAAAAGAATTATATTGAAGAAGAGCATGTTGTGGAAGATGCTCAAGTAAATGTT
The DNA here is from genome assembly GCA_030462875.1 of Grigorovia humatica. Lineage (NCBI taxonomy): Eukaryota > Fungi > Ascomycota > Saccharomycetes > Saccharomycetales > Saccharomycetaceae > Grigorovia > Grigorovia humatica. The sequence goes on along the minus strand of JAMSGM010000148.1, from coordinate 4,232 downwards.
ATTGCTCAAAAACAGGATATAAAGGTTATTAAAAGTAAAGGTCATAAAAAGGTTGAGAATGAAATTAGTCAGTCTACAAATATTGAATCTCATGTAGTTAAAAAGGATGCTTATCCTGATGAGTCTGATGATGATGTAAGTGCTATGGACGATGTAGACAAATTGACTCAGCAAATTATGGCAAAAATGGGTACAATGATTTCTTCAATTGTTACAGACACTATCAAGAAAAACGAATCGAGAAGAGCCTCGAAAATGAGTTCAAGAAGAAACTCTATTGCTTCAAAATCAAAGGCAAAACAATTATCTGATTTCGAACTGAGATTCAATGATAATGCATCAGATATAGCACCAAATGATATAAACGGGCTAAGGAATAATTCAAGAAATGTACCACATGACAGTAAGAGAGGTTTTGATAGACCATTAGGCCACAAACTTGATAACAAAAATCCAATCGTTAGAAAAAGTACCGTTGGCGGAAACAGTAATACTCATAGGGACATTAATTTGAATAGAGTTAATGGCATCAAGAAGTACACTGATGTTAATAATGAAGACACTTCTAAAAACGAAGATAAAGATAAGGAAAACTATGTAGCTGAAAATTTTTCCAGGGGTGCTAAATTCACTTATAACGTTAAAACTGAACCGTTCAAACCTACCAGACTTTTAGCTTCGAAGCTTCGAACCTTTGAAAATTTACAAGAACCTAGGAGTGAAAGTTCAGCTGCTATCAAAGAGTTCAATCCATTACCACCAAAAGTTAATAGATCTGCCACCAAAATGTCTGATGCTATGAGATCATCACACAGTCCCCTTCATGAGGAATCATCTTCTGTTGATGCCACCAGCACCACAGATACTATCAAAGTTCCTAAATATTTTAGAAATGGATCGATTTCATTCGTTTCTAGTAATATCCCAAAAACCCCAACATTTCGAACAGCCAACTCCAAACAGACGACCCTTTCGAATAAATCTAGCTCATTTGCAAACAGTACAGAAGATACATCATCAAGGGAAAATTCATCATCCAGAGAAAATACAGCATCAAAAGAAAATACAGCATTAACTGAAAAATCTACAAGTTCTGGAATGAGGGGTGATATCAATGATCACGATGAGTTCAATGAGACTAATTATGACAAGAACGCATCAGGTGAACTATACGCTTTATTGGGTTCAGTGAACTTATTCCCTTCATATGAAATTACAGAGATTGCTCCAGCTAAATTCCATTCGATTTGTGTTATTCAAGGTGTTGGTACAATTTTAGGTGAAGGTATCGGTAGGAACAAGAAGATGGCACAACATATCTCTGCAAATTATGCTCTATACAGCCAGCAATTACAGTCAATAATAGGCGATTAATCGGTTCCAGCAATGATAATGGGATTCTTTTATTCACCTTATTTTTCGTTTTAGATTACTACATATTCAACAGATCTTCTGCTGCTATTTATTCAATACTGAATTTTTTACTTTATATATAAGGTTGAAAAATATATAGTCTAAAAATAATCAGGTCAAATGCTTTTCTCAAACTAAAGCTGTTTACAAGGATATTCAAGGCTGAATTAATCGAATCTAATCACTTTTGAATCTTTTATGACACTTGAGTATATATTTTTGTTGAGTACATTAAAAATTTAAAAACAAGTTCTGTTTTATGCAAAACAATAATTGCATGCCTTGAATAATGAAATAAAACTGGAAAATATGTGAAGTAGTATATAAAGAAAACACTTTTTCAAGCATATTTTAGGGATTGGACAAAAGACAGCCTTGTATTTGTTATTATATCTACTCTGTATGAGTTAGGCTATAGGAAACTGGATTTCTAACACAAATATCTTTGAAAATCAAGCATATTTTCTCCTTTTACATAAGCAAAGGATACTTTTTGCCAGGTATAGTTGTTTAAATGCTATATTTCTAACCAAGAACCATAGCAAACGTTGTAATCACTCTTGACAAATGTATAGATTTCATGATCAAGATGCAATTAATGGTTATATATAAGTGTCTTGTAATCTTCTAGCAAGATTTTGGTATAAATTTGTCCTTATCATTGGTAAATGCTTATAAGCAAAAAAAATTTTGGGAGCAGCTAAAAGAAAAATCACTCGACCGCTTCCTTTACAGTAAACAAATTTTTTAGGATTTAGTAATTAATATATAAGCTGCTTTCTCTAAGAATGGGCCTTTAAATTTAGATCCAATTTATTTTTTCATATTATGAAAGGAAAACAAAGCTAGCTTCAACCACATAAATCATCCGTGAGGAGTTTTAAAAGTATTTTGAAATACAGAATATGATGTATTGCCATTATTAAAATTGATATAATTGAAAACTCTTCAACGAGTTATATTAAACAAAATATTTTACTTTGAACTTGGTCTGACTAAACATTCTGATCACGAGATCTAGTCCAGTAACAAATTTTTCATATGTATTTATCAGTTTCGAAATAAAATTATTTGATTTATATTCCAAGCTGGTAATTGCAGCACCAAAATTTTTTCTCTATCACAAAATAATCAACAGATACGCAAGCACTGCATAATAAACAAAAAATTCATGATTTTTTTTTTAGTTAGATATATGAAGAGAACCGTAAACTGTATAATTCCATGCTTATGAGCGCATTTGCTATGAAATTTGCTGACTGACTCATGTATACCTATGAAGAAAATAATCAATATTAAATTGAAGATACACATACTTGATACAGATTTTAGATTCATTCAAAAGCAGCAAAACAAGGTATCACTTAAATCGTTGTTACTAGACTGTAGGAAACTATATCCAAAAAAAGAAGAAGAAAGATAAAAACATATTAGAATAGGACGTTTATTCATAACTATAACAATAAAACATGCTGATATAATGAGCCCATTTAAAGCAATATTACATTAGTTTAACCATAAACGTGAAAAAATAGTCTCATTACACTAGACCTTCATAGCTAAAATTGTTTTCCAATTTCCTACCCCACAAAGTTCATCATAAAATATCAGTCGTGAAATATCGACTAAACAATAACTTTATTTTTGCATAAATTCTCTTCCTTGTCGTTTACAAAATATCTTCGCTGAAAATGTAATGCACTATGAAACACGTTGCTATATTGCATAAATAGGGTGTGCATGCAAAGTTTTACTGCAATATCATGATTTCACCAAATACAGTATTTAATATTGTTTCATAAAGAAATATGTTATTGTGGTCAAACTCATTTATTTTTAGAAAAATCATTTTTATTTCATCTTGATGTGAAACAGTGAAATGTCTTCAAATAATTATTTTTAAATAAATAGAACGAACGGAACGTTGTTTCTGACAATTTGTTCATCATTAATTTCTTATATATTTTCTATATTTACTTTAGATAGACAGCGACAAAATATAGAATATTTTTATTTTTTATTAAGGTCATAATTTACAATGAATTCAAACTATTCAAAGCTTAATGGTAAACAATTTTCGGAAATACGCGGTTCTTCCCAATCTTACTCTTGTTCTCTTATTTTATTTCAAATAGGAGCCCTGGAATCATCTAACAAATAAAATGGGAGCTGAAACCAAAAAACCAAATGATCAAAAACCAATTAATAGCCTTGATCCTACATCCCAAACACAGAAAGAATCATTCACCACATCTGAAATAACTGCAGGTTGGTTCATCTAATCATTTTAATCATTTTAATCATCTTCAATCATCCACAATACCTTAATCATCTTTTGACCACTATAATTGTCTGAATCTCCAAATCTCTTATCTCTCATCTTAAGATTCCTTATAACTAATCTTGTTTGAAATAAAACTAACTAATTTACACAAAATATAAATCTTGCCTAATGGGATCTCACGCGAACTGTTACCACATTTCAACACTTACTATTTAAATAAAACGTTTCATATCATCTTGTTTTAAGATAACCCAAGCATGCTCCCTTAAACTGTTTAAATATTTACCATTGGAGACAAAAAAATTGTTGTAGAACATTAAAAATACATTTTCCATAAAAGAACTTAATAGAAGTTGCTAGAACATTCTATGACTGACTAATAAAGAATGCAACTTACCATCGTTGGATAAGAAATTATAGTGTTCCACAAGTCTAGAATATTCTATATTAGTAATGCTTCAGCCACAAAGCTGTTTCGAATTAATATAAAAGCTGCAATTATTTAGTTAATTGATTTATATAATTTGTCTCCTTT
>JAMSGM010000147.1:0-11920 GCA_030462875.1 Grigorovia humatica | reverse complement strand
TATAACCAGAGACAAAAATATAATATATTTTTCTTTTAAAATTGGTCACTAAATTATGAATTCTACTAATTCTAATTTTAATAACAAACAAGTTCATGGAGCAACGGTGTCTGCTAAAATTAAAAAAAGTTATAGACCATTAACCTCGAATTAGAATAATCACATGAATTTGTTGCAAAGAGTAGCAAGGCTGGTTAATTTGTTGTGAAAAGCAATGTTAAATAATTAAAGTACTACAGGGTTTGTGTGTGAACACCTAATTACAAACAAATAATCAGACAATAGTGATCTAAAATGGTAATATCAAAACAGTAAGTGAAAATTTTTTACCGTCTCTTTTTTTCCTGTCCAAATCATCAATGATGAGAGTAATTATTTTAACATACATAGAACAAACAGAACGTTGTTTCGGACAATTCGTTCATTATTAATTCCTTATATATTTTTTATATTTAGTTTATATAGACAGCCACAAAATATATTATATTTTTATTTTTACACTAAGGTCATAAATGACAATGAATTCTAACTATTCAAAGATTAACGGTGAACACTTATTGGAAATACATGGTTCTTCCCAAGCAAATATATAGTTAGATGTTGTTTTGTTTAGTAGACATCGATTGTTTTTATTTAAAGATTTTGGTCAGCATCGCTCAGTGATAATTTATCAACTCTCAAATCAGAGAATGTAAGCCTATTCCTTACCATTTCTCATTCGAAAACTTTTTTTCAAAATTTTCGACTAAACTTAAGTCTTTTTGCAAATATCTTGTAATTATCATGTTTCAATATCTTCTCAAGGCATTCGTAAAATTGTATATGGGTTTTTACAGATGTAATTAAAAGATAAGGAGTATCATAGATATCAATTAAACTTGATTTACTATGAAAAGCATGAAGTAGATATTAAGTAAAGGAGAAATAAAAAAAGAAATCTCTTCCTATTTCAAAGAGAACATTAGCACGAGTTATGTATATTAAGGAAATGGCAAACTATAGAAAACGCATAGATATTAAACTTGTTGAGAAACAAGAAAATTAGTTTATACACTATCACCTTGACATAATACATATTTACCGCTATCTCCTTACTACAAAAATTTAGTCTTTGACCCAGTAATTGTCATGTGATTGCATAGTCAACGCGTTATGTGAGGGAAAGTAATAGATGAATTAACCTAAAATTATTTATCATAAATAGTATCGCTGAGGGCTGGGTACAACCCTGCATTAATTTCGTAATATATTCATATTATATAGATGATGAATGATAATTATTCAGGTAATTTTATTGATATGAGCATAGATTTATCAACGAACTTTTTTTTAGTTGAACCCAATGGTCTGTATATGCTCATTTTATACTGTACGATCGGTACCGGTTAATTTAATTGCAGCACTATATTTTTGCAATTTGGTCAGTAATCCATCACCGTTTTTAATCAATAATTGATATTGAGCATGTTTATTATCTGATCTATTAGTTACTACGATACCGTTTACACGATCTACGACACAGTTTAGTTTTTTATTTGGTATGAATTTGTTCAAGTCATTATCTAAGAATTCAACTGAGACGCCGAATGAATTTGCCATAGATTGTAGGGATAAAGTTTTATATGAATCTAATAATTGCGCGTAAACTTTCCTTCTCATCTCTCTGATGAAGAAATTAGCATGGTAATTTAAAAACCTTGATGGTAGCATAACTTTTTCGAAAGTCTCAATTAAAAATGGGAAAAAACTAGCGTAGTCGGATGTGTATAAAGCAATAGTTAAGGAAGTTATGGATTGTAAAGCTGGTGTAGAATTCATGATTGATAGTAATTCAGGTGAGTCAATTATTTTATTTTTCAAATCGATTCTATCAAGTGAATAAAGACCTGCAACAGTTGCATACATGGCAATATTTTCATACGAGGTCAATTCAGTTGAAGTAAAAGTAGCTAAAGAATCGACTAGTAATTCAGCTGATTTTTTAAAATCTCTAATTGTTAAGCAATGAATACCTAAATATGTCTTATAACGATTACGTCTTTCCCAATCACCACCTTTTTCGATTAAGTTACCAATTTCTACTAATTTCTCTTTCACAACGAGCTGATTATCATAAAAGAACGCTAATCTAACGAACATAAATAATAAATCAATTTTAGCACCAAGTGAAATAGCCACATCCATTGCATCTGTTAGTAAAATTTTTTCAGCATTTTCGAAATCACCAATTTTAGTATAATAGGTACCCAATTCGAACCAACCGTTTGCTAATTCCATGGCACCTTCATCATTTTCTTCTAAAGTTTTGATATTTTCCTTTAATTTTGCAATTTCTGTTTGATTTTGTGATATTAAATTATCATAAAACGATTGATCAAAATCGAAATATTTCTTCACTTGGGATAAATGTTTATAAAATGGTGCCATCTGATCATTTTCAATATCTTTAACTATAAGCTCGACAAGTTGTTCTTTATCACTATCTGTGGTTGTTGGTAATGACAATAAGAAGGCGTTATCAGCAATCTTGAAATTTGGTACCATAGGGATGATTGGTTCATGGTAAGTATCCTCATCCTCATCTTTTCTCACTTTTAAATCTTTGTTATTTGTGTTATTTATGCTCTCCTTGCTGTTATCTGCAGACATTGTGTATTATAGGGCTCTCGTGGCTGTTGCCATATATAAGTTTGGTTAGAATGAATCTGGTCAATTTAGGAAGTATCAAAAATGAAAAAGTGGCAAGGCCGGGTAAGCTCTTCGAAATGGTTATTTTCAATAAGAAGCTTTAGTAATAACCACAACACAGTATATCTTATCTATATCTAGTAGCAAACCAAACCACGTTTCTTTAAGGCAGAACAGTCTTGACCACACGATGTCTGTGATTCACCCCAACACAGTTAAGTATAAATTCAACTTCGAACCTTTCTTGATGCAAGAGTATCAATTTAATAACGATCCAGATAGACCTATCTGTCCAAATTATGATCCAAAGATAGGTCCATCATCGTGTCCACAGGGATCTATGTGTCCCAATAAGCATATTTTGTCTAATTTTGCCAATAAGATTGTTTGCAAACATTGGTTACGTGGCTTATGTAAGAAAAATGATCAATGTGAATATTTACATGAATATAATCTTAGGAAAATGCCCGAATGTGTTTATTATTCCAAGAATGGCTACTGTACTCAATCACCAGAATGTCAATATTTGCATGTGGATCCACAAAGTAAGATTCCGATTTGTGAATTTTATCAATTAGGGTTTTGTGGGAAGGGCCCACAATGTAACAAAAGACATATTAAGAAGGACAAGATATGTCAAAGGTATCTGAATGGGTTTTGTCCATTTGGTAGGCAGTGTGATGACGAACATCCTAAATTCTATGATAATTTGATATATGATTATTTGTTAAGGGAGAAGATCGTCATCAGAGATGATAAAGAGATCAATACTAGGAAGCAAGACGAAGAAAACGAGAGGAGGTTGAATGCCATAATCAACGGTGAGTAAGCGATGCGTCGCTGACGTAAGCAACAAGACGACACCACGTAAGCATTACATAACCGGACAGAATGTGGTAAGCAGAAGCGCTTACGTACACACATGGCGTAAGCCGCGGAGAGATGAGGCGATCCTTTTTTTTTGGTGGTTTTCGAAAGCGAAAAAATAACTTCGAACAACGGCCCTTTAAGGTCCGTTTAAAGGGGCACCTACAGCCACATATTTAACTTGGTCTGGTTGCATTTTTTTCCTCTGTGTCCAACATGTTCGCTATCTTGTTTCATCCCAGTTTGTTCTCGCTTTCAATTTTAAGTTCTTTAACCACTCCATCCAGTACACACAACAGACAAGAAACGACATTGCCAACATGCATAAGACTTACTCATTAAGAAATCAAAGGGCTCCCACAGCAGCACAGTTACAATCACCACAACCACCAAGATCTACCACAAGAGGTAAATTTTTTGGTAAAGGTGGTATTGCTTACAATTTAAGAAAGAATACAGCTGGTGCAATGGGTCCAGAATTAGCCAGAAAATTATCACAGTTAGTTAAAATTGAGAAAAATGTCTTAAGATCAATGGAAATTGCATCCATCGAAAGAAGACAAGCTGCTACTTCACTTTCCATTTGGGGGTTAGAAAATGATGATGACGTATCGGATATTACTGATAAATTAGGTGTTTTAATTTATGAAATTAGTGAATTAGATGATCAATTCATTGACAGATATGATCAATATAGATTAACTTTAAAATCAATTAGAGATATCGAAAATTCTATTGAGCCATCAAGAGTGAAGAAGGATAGAGTTATGGATAAGATTAGTTTCTTGAAATATAAAGAACCAGATAATTACTCTAAGATTGAAATTTTAGAACAAGAATTAGTTAGATGTGAAGCTGAATGCCTTGTAGCAGAAGCACAGTTATCAAATATTACAAGAGCAAAATTGAAAGCTGCTTTCACTTATCAATTTGACTCTATAATTGAACATTCCGAAAAAGTTGCCCTAATTGCTAACTACAGTAAGGCATTATTACAATTATTAGATGATGCCCCAGTAACTCCAGGTGAGACAAGACCTGCTTATGATGGCTATGAAGCTTCCAAACAAATTATCGTAGATGCGGAACATGCCTTAACAGAATGGACTTTAGATTATGCTCAAGTTAAAACAAATTACTCAATGAGAAACGATAACTACGATGACGATAACGATGAATACGTTAATGAAGAGGAAGAAGAAGATGTTGAATATTTAGACACTGACGAAGCTAATAATAACCGTCAGCATGAAGGTTTCTCGAGCAATATCGTTGACGGAAACAATATTGAAAACAATGAAATGAGAAATCATGCAGCAAATTAATATTGTCTGCCGTTGCAATGAGATGTGCAATAATGTTTTCTCAATATCTTCAACTTGTTACTTTTGTTCATTTGCTTTATTGTTTTTTTTTAATTACTATAATTTTTTTTCACTCTCCAATTCTAATTAATTCAGATTTATAACCATATTTATCAGGTTTATCTTCTAATCCTTATTTACCACTATAATAATCATATAATATAAACACGTTCAAGATGTATATATTTATATATTATTCGAATAGTCTTTAATAATTAATGCTTAATATTTGTTTCACCCATTTTCGAGTTATCATCCTTCATTATGTATGTTCGATATTTTTTTTTTTCCATTTTAAATTTTTAGTTTTTCACTATAATGTAAAAAAAATTGATTACCTGTTACTTTAATAACTAAATAATCGTTGAAGATTCGGCGAACGCTTCACTTTTCGACAACCAGAATGGCCACTATTGATTCCAATTGGGAGAAGTTGAACAATGATTACCTATCAAAACAATTATCAAAATATAACCTCTTATTGGAACAGTTGTCCACACTCTCACAAGTGAATAAACTAACAGATGTTATTCGAAATGATCATATGGAGACTAAAAAACTACTAAACTTATACTTGCAAGAAGCACAATTGTCTCATAATAAACAAATCAGAAGGTTGGAATTACAAAGAACCGATTTGACTACCACATTAACACATTTTCATCAATCATTATCGATTTTAAATGACTCAAATCAAACATCTCAAAAGATTAATCAAGATATTGACACTAATGATAGAGAAATTCTCTATTTGAAGGAAACATTAACATTTTTGAACAATATTAGATCATTGAAAAATAATATTTTACTGATTCAAAGTGCTTTAAATGAATCTGATTACATGGTAGCTGCCACTGCAATTTATGACATAAATCAATTACCCAAAGAAGTTATCGACTCTAAATTTGCAGGTGAGATTATACCGACACCAGACCTCCCATTTACACCACGACAATTATTAACTAGATGGGTTGATGAATTGCGTACTATTTTCAAAGAACAATTTACAAAGGCAGTTTCAGAGAGTGATATTACCAATTTGACTAAATTTTTCAAATTATTCCCATTGATTAACGAATCAAATTTAGGTTTAGACTTATATGCCAAATATATCACTGATATGATATCGATGGAGAATCAAAAATTTACTATGGGTGCCATGAAATTTAATAGTGGTTTTGATAGAATCCTTTTGCAATTATTTAATACTGCATCTACTGTAATTAATGAACATTCTAAAATTATTGCTAAAGCGTATGGTATTCAATTTATGACTGTTGTCATGGAAAAGATTGAAATCGAAGTGGAATTACAAAGTGGTTTAGTACTTAACTATTTCAAAGAGAAAAGATTAACTCAAGAAAATGCTAGCAATAAATCCGTCATTATTGAATTTTCAAATTTTTTGCAAAATTGGTCTATGTATACAAGATTTTTCTCTGTTAGATGGAATGAATTTAAGATAATTGATATCGATAACGTTAGTGATAGTGATTACTTAAGGACTGATTCCAAAGAAAAAACGGATACAACTACTTCTGCTACTTCACAGACACCATTACAATTGGTAGAACCGATCATAAATGGTGGGTTCCTGAAAAAATTACGAGATGAACAAATATTGTCTTTATTTGAAAACAAAATTCGTCAATATTTAATCAATTCATTTAGTAATAGTATACAATTGGAGGAGTTACCAAATTTAAATAATTTAATCACTTTAGATAATGTGAAACATGATGATTTTTCATCATGGCCCATTAGTTCTGTGCTCGAAGATTTTACACTTCTAATAAGACAAACTTTGGTCTTTACGTTAAATACTGGACAATATACAATCTTGTCAAATTTTTTGCAACAGCTAATCAAATTTATTCAAAATGAATATCTAATCAAATATCTTCAAGATAGATTTAAAAAATTACAAGAGAAGTTAAATACGGCTGGTTCTATCATAACACTGAAAAGATACGTTCCTAAAAACTTACCCACAGATGAAAATGTATTATCTGCTACACCATCATTCGCGAAATTGACTAATTTAGTACATGGAGATAACTCAAATACGAATCTTAATGCTATGGGAAATTCACTTTCGAATGTAAACAGTAATAATACTAATACATCACAAGGTAACACAAATAATTTACAATTTAGTAAATTTAATATTCGTGGCGCATTTGCTCAAATCCAATCTAATCTGCATAGTGTTGTGACACAAGATGATGTACCAGATGATATTATTATTGCGTTCCACCAGTATTTGATCTATGTGAACACTTTATATGGTGCGGTTGTGTCCATTGAAAAATTGCTGATACAGGAAATTATTCATGATAATGTTAAATTACTTGCGGATAATTTCCCATTTAATAATGAATCGGTTAAATTAGTGGATGAATTGAATAGTTGTAAAGATCATATACTGACACAAGTGGGGAAATTGCAAAAATGGTCACTAAAATATATTTTCCAAAATGTGTGTTTACCCAAATTGAGGAATATGTTGAATGGATTATTTATCAATGGGTTAGATAATAACTATATATGTGGTATGGAAGGTTTAGATGATATCAGCGGGATGAAAAGTTTTATCAAGAATTGGAATCAGTTGATGATACCATTACAAAATGTGTTGTATCATGCCGCGTATCTTGAATTGTTGGAACTGATGGTCAATTTTGTGAAGAACAATGTGGAGCAACGGTTTTGGTCTTTGCAAGTGAACGAGCTGGGAGCGGTCAAGCTAGACAGAGAGTTGTCGTTATTCATCAACGCGGTGTGTGGCCTGCAGTACAATTTGCGCGAGCGCTTCACGAAACTGACACAGATCGTCCTGGTTCTCGGGTTCGACGACGACGACTTTGACGTCGCCACGGGCGACGTCAAAGACGAGCTGGCCACGAGCATTCCATGGCTGCTGTCCCCCACACAGAGGGTGCAGGCCCGTAACCTGAAGGTAGATAAACGCTGATCACATGACACGAACGCAAATTTGTTTTCTACAGATTACAATACAGACAATAATAACAAACACTAAATTCCAACTCATCTCGCGACACAGTAAGGCAGAACCCTCACTTTGCACGCAGTATATAGCAAGTAAGGACGCTAGCAATAGTGTATCATATTTACAATAAACGTCTTTTTAAACGTGTCTCTGCATCTGAGGTCTCGTCAAACGCGTATACATACATACATACATACATACAATACAGCAATTAAAGGAACGCTGGGGATACATTCTTTTTGGTAGATAGTTGTAACAATATCAAGATAGGTTAGTTATTAAGTCATAGCTTTACGTAACTGTTACAAACGAGGAAATTTTGCTCCATAAGTAGGACCAATTTGCCAAAAGGAAAATAATATATATATAAATCACACATGGATACACACATATCGTTTGAAACAAGTCTTCGTTCTCAAATAGACGCGGAGAGTGATAATGGCTTACAAGCGGTTAGATCTCACATACTGGATAATAGTGATAAACGAGACAAATTATCATCAAATGAGGGAAATTTACCGCACCATGACAATTCAAAGACAGAGACTTTAAATGTTCTGCATGATGATATTCCAAAGTTAGAAAATCTTGACATAAACCACGGCGATGAAATACATGGAATAAAGAAAGATCAGCTTGACACTAGTTTAAATTATAATGATACAAATATCATCAAAGATACAATACAGAATGATGAAAAAATAAATACCGACATGATCAAAAGTATGGACCACATGAAACTTGATACAGATTTAAATTTAGATTTACCTACAAATCTTAATGACGATTTTACCAAATTATATGATTTTGACTCAAAGAGTCCTGTTGATGATGATGTTGATGATATTTTTTCAGCTCATGATTTACTAAAGGCTACTTTTAACGATAAAGATAGAAATATAGATAATAATTTTACCACAACTAATAGTAATATTACAGATAAATCAATTCATAATATCAATAAACGTAAACAAAGTATAAGCGATAATATTGAACATAGTTTACCTTTAGATATAAATAATATAGGGAAAGATAATACTAATAGCAAAACAACAGTGGTAGGACCTTCTAAAACAAGTAATAACAGTGGTAATGAAAGTAGTAGTAGCGAGGAAAGTAGCGACAGTGACAGTGGTAGCGATGATAGCAGTAGCAGCGATGACATTAGCGATGCTGAAACAAGTAAAAATACAAAAATTGATAATGACAAAGAAAATACAACAATACATTTGAAAGATGAAAAACAATTAAACCAGCCAATACCGACTAAAAGCAATTCGCCAGTAGGGAATGTTAATACAAACGGAAGTAATAAAACTGAAAATGATTCATCAATACGAAAAATTCCAAACACTATCCAAACAAAGAGACAAAATTCAATAATACCTGGTCAATTTCATCCGGCATCAAATGAAAAACTGATAAATGATATAGAAAATATGAAATTTGACGACATTCATCTAAAACAATCAATCCCCAAAAATAATTTATTTAATAGTAATACTAATTCCAAATCCAACTCTAATAACAATAATGACAATAATAGTAATAATAGCACTAACGTAAATAACACTAACCTCAGTACCAACACTAATAATACCAATGATGAAATTCGAAACCTGACAGAAATTCCTGAAGAACAACCTACAATTTTCGCTTATGCAAGACTTGATTTCCAAAGTTTTACATTTTATGTTCAAACATTACATGCGGTTATTGGTAGAAGATCAGAAAATGATACTACACATAAAGTTGACGTTAATTTAGGACCATCTAAATCAATATCAAGAAGACATGCACAAATATTTTATAATTTTGGTACAGGTAGATTTGAATTATCTATTATTGGTAAAAATGGTGCATTTGTAGATGATGTATTTGTAGAGAGAGGTAATACGGTACCATTGAAAAATAAAACCAAAATTCAAATTGGTCAAATACCTTTCCAATTTGTTTTACCTGAGAAGGAACCTTCAAGTACCAACGATGATAATAATAATAATAATAATAGTAATAATAACATTATTACTCCAAATAAAACTAATATCAATAATGAAAAATCATTAAAAACAACAAATAATAATGATACTAAAATTGAAAGGAATATATCTGATATTGATATCAAGAATAATATTAATCTGAGACCCAAAAATATTGATACATCAGGTCCACCAATACCGTCAATAAGTAAAAAAAAAGCTATGAAGTTAGCAGCAAATAATAACATTCCATCCTCAAATCCAATAACCAATTCTTCACCACCAATTCCAACAACAAAAAAAGGTAAGACTAAAAAACCACCTAAACCACCTAAAAAGGTCTACACGATTGATGAGATCCCAGTTGAATATAGGACAAAACCAGCATTTTCATATTCTACAATTTTAACGGCATGTATAAGAAAATATTCAAGTGAAAACGGTATGTCATTATCAGAAATTTATGGTGGTATTAGAGAGTTATACCCATTTTATAAATACTGTCCCGATGGTTGGCAAAGTTCAGTAAGGCATAACTTATCATTAAATAAATCATTTAGGAAAGTTAGTAAGCAAGGAAAAGGTTGGCTTTGGGGTTTAGATGAGGCATATATTGCAGAAAGAGAGAAATTAAAGAAAAAGCAAGCTGAAGCAGCAGCAGCTAAAGCGCATGCTGCACAATTAAGACTAGAACAACAAAATCAAAATAAGAATAAAAGATTAGCTGAAATTAATAATAGGAAAAATATGAAATTAAATAATGGTGAAAAAAGACCTAATATTTCACAAACTTTAGCAGCTAATAGATCTAATACTAATACTAATAACAATAATAATACTAATAATAATAGAAATAAATTAAATGATCATCAAAGGACTATGAAATATTTACAAGAGCAGTTAATAACTTTAACAAGAGATCGTAAAGGTTTACCTAAACAGACGATTGCAACTATTTTAACGCAAGCATTAGCTATGACAATCAATCAGGTGACACAAGCAGCTAATAACAAAGGGATTACTGGTAATCCACTAACTGCATTAATGGATAAGAATCCTCAACATTTAAGTTTAATTCTTGCAGCAGCGGTTAATGCATCAACCGCTAAAGTTACAAATGGTGAAGTGAAGCAATTAGTTTCACCAACAGTTTTACAAGCAGCGCATAATTTGAAGAATAAACCAACCTCCCAGAACAATAACAATAACCATAATGCCACTAGTAGTAATTTCAATAATAGTACCAATACTTCATCGGAGTCATCTAGTTCTGGGTCCAATAATACAACAAATGGATCTGGACCTACAATAATAAAGCAAGAATCAACCAATGTACACAATATTATTCGTAAGAATGGAAATGGTACTTCAACATTTGATCCAAGTTCACTATCTAAATTTTTCCAACCAAAGAACCAATCTGCAGGCACAAATACAAATGGGGGAAACAATAATAATAGCAATAGTAATAGTACAAGTAAACCTTCCAGTAATACTGTTATAACACAATCAAATAATAATGGTAATATTACAAGTATCAATACAACAAGTAATAGCACTAATAGCAACGACAGTAGTAATAATATAACTACCATCAATGGTATGAACGTGATACCTATCGTACAACCGTTACCTGAGATAACTAGTAATAACAATATTACTGACACTATTATGAAACCTACCGTAAGTAATCAAGATGTTACTAACGATGATAAGATTATTCCTCATAAGAGAACACATAGTGTCAGTAGTAGTGACGGTGATACTAGTAGCAATGGTGATGAATCAAGCGATAGCGACAGTGATGATAATGGTTCGAGTAGTAGTGATGTAGAATCTAGCGATAATGAATAGTCATATCGTTATATAAATTTTTCTCTTGGATAAATTACACTTTTATAGACATTTGTGACACTATTATTTTTTTTTTCGTTTTCATCATTTTTCCGGATTATGCCAACTTAAAGGAATCAGATTGGGCATGTTCGGATGAAGCGCAATCCAAAGAATTT
>JAMSGM010000146.1:0-12247 GCA_030462875.1 Grigorovia humatica | reverse complement strand
CTAAGCAAAATATAGATAGTTTCTATTACTTATGACTTCTACTGTTGACGGTGTTAACAATGTACCTCAACCACCGGTGGTGGTTGATCAAGTCTCCAAAGAATACTTTTTAGACCGCATAGCTCAAAATTTTCTACTTTTTTACATTAAACGTATTGCATTAAGCGTAAAAAAATGGAAAACTAAATTGATAAGCAATAGAAAAAGAAAAAAAAATAACGACAACTGCAGGATTCGAACCTGCGCGGGCAGAGCCCAAAAGATTTCTAATCTTACGCCTTAACCACTCGGCCAAATTGCCTCGTTTTAAACATTTACTTTGATAGTTTGTGTCATAGAAGCAATTTTCTTCTTTTAACCTTCTGATTAAATTACATTTTTAAATGACATTTCTCTTTCAAAACCATTATTCAATTTCTAATCGTTATCTTTTCCATTATGTCGTATGTAGAGTTTCTTTTTTTCGATTTTTGTCGTTGGGTCCGGTATCATGTGACCTTTTTTCCTTCAGTGATCCTTCTTGCAAACATGCCACGCTCACTCCATCTCCAGCCACCCGCAAGGCATACCACGCATCATATCTCTTTCACTGATCCAACAATTCCAGGACTTTGAAGAAAGCTTTAAATTCATATTCAAAAAAATTAAGAAATAAAAAAATGAAATGAAAAGTTATTTTTTCAGTTATTTTAACAGATTTTTGCAAAATATTACATTGTTCCCTTTGATCCTCCCATATTCTTAACTATAAACCTCCAATACAAAAAGATTATATTCCTAGAAAATGTCTGATGTAGAATATAACTATGACGACGATGATGATGCCAAGATCATGGTAACTACTCGCGGTGAGAAAAAAAGAATGCTAAACTATGATGATGATTTCATTGATGATTCAGATGATGATTTGAAGAAGAAAAAAAATAAGAAGGGTAAATCTAAAGGTAAATTAAGAAGAAATGACAGATCAAAAGATAAATCAAAGGCATTGGCTCAAGTTGGTTACGCTTGGGAAGATGAAATTAAGAGAAGTTGGGATTTAGTTAAAGTTAACGATGATGGTGATATGGCTGCATTAGTAGCTAATATTGTAGAAGCAAGGAAAAAGAGAACTGCGATGAAAACCGTTACCCCATATCAACGTGGTATTATTAGAACTTTAATCCTAACGTTAGATTGTAGTGAAAATATGAATGAAAAGGATTTAAGACCAAATAGGCATGCAATGATGATTCAATATGCAATCGATTTCATACATGAGTTTTTCGATCAAAATCCAATCTCGCAAATTGGTATAATCACAATGAAAAATGGATTAGCCAATTTAATAAGTCCCATCAGTGGTAATCCACAAGATCATTTAGATATCTTGAAATCCATCAGGAAACAAGAATGCAAAGGTTATCCCTCATTACAAAATGCATTGGAAATGGCTCGTGGATTACTGCTACCTGTACCTGCGTATGTAACTCGTGAAGTGTTGATCATCTTCGGTTCATTATCAACATCAGATCCAGGTGATATTCATCAAACCATTGCATCATTGGTGAAGGAAAATATACGTGCTAAAGTTATTGGTTTATCTGCACAAGTTTCTATTTGTCAAGAACTTTGTAAACAAACAAATTTCGGTGATAATTCATTTTATAAGATCGCATTAGATGAAGTACATTTGAAAGAACTATTCGATGATGCTGTCACGCCTCTACCGGTAAATAAAATAAATAAAGGTTTCACTTTAGTTAAAATGGGGTTTCCAACAAGAATTTTTGAAAATGTACCGACATTTTGTTCTTGCCATTCAAAATTAATTTATGGTGGTTATTTTTGCCCTAATTGTCATAGTAAAGTTTGTTCATTACCTACTGTTTGTCCTTGTTGTGATCTCACATTAATCTTATCTACACATTTAGCACGTTCGTATCATCATTTACTACCTTTAAAGACATTTAATGAAGTGGATGCTAAAGAAGTTTTTCCCACAGAAGATTGCTTTTCTTGTCAGAAAAGATTTCCAGGTTATAAGAATCATAAAACAGACGAATTGCTAACAAGTTCTCGTTATAGATGTTCAGAGTGTAAGAAAGATTTCTGTATAGATTGTGATGTGTTCATACATGAAATTTTACATAACTGTCCTGGTTGTGAATCCCAACCATTCATATAAATTTCAGAAAGAAATAAAAGAACAAGTCGAGGAAGAGACTGCAAATGGTTAGAGATTTATCACTGCTTCTACACATACCCTAATTTTTTTTCTTTTGTAATTTAAGATATATACGAACGTATGTAATGGGAATGGAACTGCATAATAGCATTAATATGACATAGATGATTATGGTATTTTCTCTAACGGCAAGATCTTTGGAAAAGAATTGAAAAAAAAGAATGTAAAATATGTTTCTGTCTATATTCTCTGAATAATAATTATAGTATATACTTTTGAAAACTTTTGGTCATGTAGTTTGTTGCAATGAATTAGATTTCTTTTATTATTGTTTTATTTTTCTTAGGTGACGGTATTAATACATTATCTGACATTCTACTTTGACCTTGTTTCCAATTATCAAAATCAATTAATGCTTGCATACAACCCCATTCGGTAATTTTTTTACTTAGCCAATGTAAATTAACTGGTTTCGTCAAATAATCATTACAACCAGAAATTAAAGCTTTCCTCTTATCTGCGATTGAATTAGAAGCAGTTAATGCAACAATAATAACTGGTGCACTTTGTGATTGAGTTTGCTTCTTTTCACAATCTCTAATTTGTTTAGCTGCTTCGATACCAGATAAAACAGGTAATTTCAAATCCATGAAAATTAAATGTAAACCACCTTCTTTCCAAATATCTACTGCTTCTTTACCATTTTTAGCTATCTTATATGATATTTTATGCTTTCTTAAGAATGAACCTAAAATGGCTTGATTAATGACATTATCTTCAACAATCAAAACATTAATTTTGGGAAACACTTTATCACTTGTATTGTTTCGTGAACTATTTACTGTCTTGTTATAATTAATGATATCAAGTGGACTTGGTTTTATTATGTTAGTATTAATATTAGTAGTAGCACTATTATTAGTACCAGTATTTATATTGGTATTGGTATTAGTGTTGTTCATATTATTAGCGCCTCCATTTTGTGAATGATTCTCATAATCTTGATAACGAGCATTATTATTCGGGTTTTTATTTGAATAATCAGCAGTGTATTTAGTAGTTGCAACAGTAGCATCTCTGGAGTTTTTATTTACAACATGATTGTCAATTTTATTTGTATTAGCATCCAAACTAGCGTCAAGATTTTGTTTAAATTTTCCATCTATCAAGCTATTGTTTGTATTAGGATCAGTAGTTGTAGTGGTATTATCACTTGCATTAGTGGTAAGATTTTTGTTCCCATCATTAACTTTTATATTATCATTTATTAAAATTTTATGTTGTAACTTCTGTTGTTGTCTTCTCCAATCATCTAAATGGACGTTAATTAGACCAACTTCCTGTTCATTCAGTGGTGGCAATAAGCGAGTGGCAAAGGTATCATCATCATCTGGGTACGACACGTCTTTAGTCAGATTTATCAAGCTTGAAGTTGATGATATTGGACTTGCATTGGCGGTTCTTAGTAATGATCTTGGATCTCTGAAAGTACTAAAATCATTTTCATCCAATAAACTTTTGTTATTATTTGCCTCATGCAAATCTGTATCCATCAATCCGCCATCAGTTTGAAGTTTTTTATAATAATCTTTGGGTAGTAATAATACGGCCTGTTTTGGTGACTTCATGGTATCATTAGTATTGTCATCTTCCATTTCATAATTGTAGTCATTTGTTGAATTACTGCCGTTGCGGTTAATTTCTGTATTACCATTATTACTATTATTGTTATTATCAATGTCATCTTGATCAAATTCATCGTATCTGCTATTCGATGGAGAATCATCAATATGTCGTTGACGTAATTCATATGTATGTGGAGATGGATCATTAGAGTTCATTCTACTACTAGTACTGTTATTCATCTCATCTGTAATACTCAAATTATTAATTTTATAAATATGGTCATCATTTGCCATCATACTACTCGAAATACTATGTTCATCATCATCATCATCATCATCATCATCATCATCATTATCACTATGTGTTAGAGATAAACTATGATTTGAGAATATTAATAAAGGTTGCTGGGATGATTGTTGACCCAAAGATCCAAAAATATCTAAATATAGTTCAGTTATTAGTTGATCTGGTTGGAAAATTATTCTACTTATATTATCGTTAATGATTTCTGAATTGAACTTCAATGGTTTTCTTGGTTGTGAAAGACTGGAATATGAAAAGTAATGAAATAAATTATTTACTGATTTTGAATATGGGGGCATTAGTATTGCAGGATTAAAAGGTTTTTTATTATTTACGGTACTTGTATCATCGAAATTGTTATTGATGATGTTGCTGTTGTTGTTATTAATACTACTGTTGTTTGTGATATTTGTATTATTTGTATTATTGCTATTACTAAGATTAATATTTGTATCATTGTGATTAGGATTATGCGATTTATTAGATGTAAAATTTCTAATATACGGTATCCTATTTGGTATGGAAGATAGATATTTGGGTTTGAAATTGACTTTCAAACTTGTTGGAATATTCGGACTAGTAGAATGAATCCTTTTCGGACTCCTTTCATTTGTTTGCAAAGAAGTTAAACTAGTATTTTGAAGACCATTATTTGTATTATTTGAAGGATAAAATGATAATTTTTCTAGTGGGGAACCAACTGAATCCTTAGAAGAAAAGAAATTAATTTTATTACTATGTAGGCTTAATGGTGATTCTAATTGGTAAGTATTATTGGTGTTTACATAAGGACAATGTTCGTTAGCATTATTATGTGTATCTATATCGCCGTCCTTAATGTTATAAAACCCAATAGCAATTGATGCATTATCGTTAGACTTACCGAATCTATGATTACTCAACTTTTTCAGTACCTTTGATTTCAAATCATCGATATTATCCATTTCATCAAAGTTTATAGCAATAGGTTCGTTTATGAGATCCATATTGTAGTCAAGTTTGAGCCAAATGGTCCTAGAAGAAGCCATGTTGAGCAACATAGTTTTAGAAGTTGTCAAACTTGGTAATTGGGATCTTTGCGCCCTCCCCGCCATTTTCAGAATGTGTGAAGCAAACAGCTAGCAAAATGAACGAACAGCGTACACTTGTGTCGATATGCAGGAATGTATTTATCAGAAGTATATATCTACGGGGGCCGTTTTGTATATGACAGCTATTTACTGTTTGAAATCCCTCATTATTGTTCGAAACGGTGGAACAAGAAATGAAATTCGATATCTTCGGGTAACCTCAGAACAGGCGGAACGGATCTTCTTCGTCCTGCGGATGCGGATGCGGATGCGGATGCGGATGTGTCGTTCCAAACAGTTCGTCCCACACAGGCTGCGAGGTGACCTGGAACAGCAGGTCCGTCATGGTACTGCCCTGGAAGGGCGGTGGCTTCCCAGCCGCGGGCAGCGTGTGTGTTTGTAGCAATGCCGGATCCGTAAGGTTTACCACGTCACCGGGAGCACGCGACTGCATCGATTCTTTTCCAGAGGGCACAAATGCTGCTGCTGCTTGGTGCAGTTGGGCGCCTGTTGTTTGAGACGTGGTATCATGTGCACCGCCAGACTGCATCGTATCGATATTATTTTGCATCTTTGTCAAAGTATTGAAAAATTGTTCCAACGACGTATCTGTCAGTTCAGGTTCCATGGGGCTCAGTTGACTCATTTGGGACGCACTGTTATCTCTGGATTGGCCATTGAGATCTCCAGATACACTTGTACCCGTGATTTGTGGCATGTTTCGAATCTCATTATCATTGATATTCATGTCATTGTTCGCATTTGACAATATTTCTGAAGGAGCCTTCATATGATTGTCACTATCAGTAATGCTGCTACCATGTATAATATTGTCATTATTTTGTTCAGTAGTACCAAAATAATTGCCATGTAGAATATTGAAATGATACGAATCCTTGATACTACTAGCGTTAAATTTAATCTTGATAACGACTGCGCATAACATCTTGTATGTCTCATAGCATTTTTTAGCTGCCTCACAAGTACCTACAAGATTTTTCAGCACATTTAAAACTTTATGTGTATATTGCTTCACTGTCTTCTTGTCTTCAAAGATATAATTACCAGAATAATAATAAATAACATACAAATATGCCATACCTGTCATAAACATGTTATGTACAGCTACCCATGTATAACTCAGTTTTTTCTTAACACAAAGGTTGTGGAAAACTTCAATGGTACCCTTTGTACTCTTGAAAACTATTTGAAATGCCTTTTCATTCAGTACTGGGCACTTAGGTGATAGTCCATATAAAATACTCTTGGAGTAATGGTAATTTAAATGGAAGAAAAAAGTATTAAATTTACAATTCATACTTTCAAATGATTGTGGAATCTCCTTATGATACCAGTGATCTAATTCTTCCAAAAGCGAAGATCTCCACGTTTCTATATCTTGAAATTGTCGCGGTAATTCTGCATGAGGAGCATATAAAACCTTAACTATACTTGCCTGAATCCTTCTTATTTTAAACATATTAAGTGCAATGACTTTAGATGTCGAGTTGTAGTTAATGATATCCGAGTAATCAGTAACTAATGGATCAGTAGCAACAATTTGTGAATCATCTAACATACTTGGAAATTTCGTAGTAATACTCTCTTCAGGAATACCGAATGGTCGTCCAAAATAAGAACAAATCTGTCTATCTAGAGAATAAACAGACCAAAACAATCTCCTTCTCATTTCTTTATCAAATGCGTTATGTGACTGATTTAATTTTTCGTCATGAAGACCTAAATCTACAGTTAATCTCAATACAGATCCCATGGTAAACCAAACACCCGGAATGTTCGGCCTCATTAATGAATACATTGTTAACAACAAAGTAGCTGATAACGTTTCTAACCTGTCCGTTGATGCAAATATTTCATTGCTAAAGCTCAGAGCTCGCCTTTTAAAAGTAACAACTTTCATATTATTCGCTTTTAAAACTTGAGTCGTATGACCAATTGCAAATATTATGTTAAGGAAAAAAAGTGGAATCTTAAATCTGACAGGTATCTTGTAATTCTTTCTTTCCTTTTCCGTTTCAAAACCTTTAATTATATCATACAAAGGTGACGATAAATTGCCTGTCGAACTTTCATCCTGGTTCTCTGGAGTGAAATAAACATTTTCAGGTAGTTCAAAGTTTTTATTTATCTTTGTCATATCAGAAGCTAATGAAATGTTAGAGTTCCAAGGACCATAAATGGGTTCAAAGTATTTCTTTAAGAAGAATTCACGATGAAGCATCGGTAATTGAGCGTTTGTATCAACAAAATATCTGATGATTAATTTTTCAGCTTCTTTTCTTGTTGGAAGTGCAATGGGATCAAAAGTTTCAGTTGTCTCAGCAATTTGGTACTCTTCTAATTTCTGTTCTCTCTTTTTGATGTCACTATCAGAATCCTTGATCAGAATGTTCGGTGAGACGTTAGCAGCTGTAAAGACTAATTTGGCAAACGAAATACCAGAAGAATCCCCAAGAAATGATTTAGAGGCATCAGACTCTTCGGAAGCAATTTGTGAGATATTTTTATTCGACTCTTGATATTCTAACGGTTGTCTCATTGACCTTACAGCTGATGCAGTTTCTGGAATTATGGTAGAAGTAATTCCTTCAGGTACATTAGAGTATTCGTTCTTGTTATCAACTTTCGTGGACACAGTGGTTTTTGGAGAAATAGTAGGTACGACAGGCAAGTTATCAAATTCACCTTTTAAAATTTGACCTCTTCTTATCAAGTAGGAACCTAAAATGACATCTTGTGAATAAGGAATACCATCGGTGACATTATATGGTGAATCTTCACTACTTATTGGAAGCTTAAAATCAAGTGTAGATGCATCGATGCCCTGTTCTTTCAATTTTTGTACCATGATAGATATTCTATCTTCCAGAAATAAAATATATGACCTTGGGATATCCTCACCCGTGGCGGTATCCACTGAGATACAAGTTTCATGAGCTTTGGAACAGTTTTTACAACTGGGCAATTCTTGATCACATTTGACCTTTTTTATTCTGCATCTCTTACAAGCAAACCTGGATTTTGGTAAATTCTCTAAATTGCCGAATGCACCACCGTTTTTGTAAGCACTAATATTTTTAGGTTCCAGTTTACGCCGTTTCTGGCCGTTGCTTAACATGCTCGCCGCGGTGGGGTGACTTCAAAGACGTGTTTCTTATTGAACAAAATGGTTTTATAAATGGACGATGAGTTTAGCAATTTTCAAATTATACTGGAAAAAACGCTTATTCTAATAGAAAATAGCAATAGAAAGAAAATGAAACCAGGTGTAATACCCTACCATGCCAGTGATTTCATTTACGAACCTGCCTATAATGCTAGTTCTGATATCTTAAGGCCTAAATTTCCTGAATTTGAAGAAGTCACTGACTCTTTTTTTCAAACAGTAGATATACCATTGAACAAAAGAAATTTCATATATTATCCATGCGCTCCCAACAGTGAGTTTAAGCAACTGGGTTACTGTACCACAGAATATCCATACAAAAATGCAGGTTGGAATATTATGGATAGATCTGCTGGTATTCTCTTGAAAGATGATGATAACCAAGTTGTCGGCGTTCCTACCAAGATGGGTTGGAGAACAACACGTTGTGATGTTTGTTTAAAAGAGGGTCTCAACTATTGGGAGATCGAAGTGATCAAGGGTGGAACAAAAGTCTCATCTGATGAAACGTCACAGATGGTTAAAAAAGATGCAATTGATTCTAGTCCGCATCTCAGATTTGGTATATCTAGGAGAGAAGCGAGCTTAGAATCTCCAGTAGGATTTGATACTTATAGTTACGGAATTAGGGATCAGAATTTAGAGTCTATCGTCGAAGGTAAACTGAAACGTGTGCTTACTGCTAATACTTTGAAAGAAGGTGATGTATTAAGTTTCATATTAAATTTACCTAACAGAGAAGTACAGATCCAACAAGCCCAAGAATACACAATGAGAAGGATCAATGCGATGAGGGATGTCATAAATAATAAGACAGGTGAAAAAATTGAAAATGAATATATCTCATATGATGAATTTAGCACCACTAAAAAAAGACATAAAACTGAGAAAAATTCTCGAGATGAATTTAGACTAGCTCTATTAGAGGATATTGACTATAACGATGTCATAAGAGATAATATCTCGATCAGATATAAAAATCAGTTATTTTTTGAAGCCACTGATTATGTCAAGACAACTAAGCCAGAATATTATTCGTCTGATTCTCGTGAAAGGCAGGAGTTTTACTCCTTGGATGATTCATACCTTTCAGTATATTTGAATGGCAAATATCTTGGCCATGCTTTCGAAAATTTAAAACCATTTTTACCACCATTCAGTGAGTTACAATATAATGAAAAGTTTTACTATGGCTATTGGAAGAATGGTGAGATTATTAGCCCATCACTTGCCGATAACTTCCTTGATAACGAGAATAAACAATCCTTCTCATCATCCATGAATAATGATGTATCTACAATGGGTAATGCTAACAATGGTAACGCAAAACTTAAAAAAAAGATTACTAGAAAAGGTTTAATTGCAAGAAATAAATATGTTAATAATAATAAATTAGGCTACTATCCTACTGTTAGCTGCTTTAATGGTGGTCAAGCGGAAATAATTACTGATAAAAATCAACTGAAATTTTATGAAAGCATTCTCAATGAACACAAAGACAGTTATAGTAAGAAAAATGTAAAGACTTTGGATGTCTTACATATGGAACAAATTGCTACTGATATAGTATGGGATATTATTGATGAAATCGAAGAAGAACTGAAACCCACATATAATTTGAAACCAGGTAAAGCTAATACAATATCAAATCCTAATAGTCCGACCAAACTTGCTAACTCTATGAACTTTCCTGTCACAACAGGGCCTTCTAGTCCACAAAAAGTTTCCAGTCCAGACAAAATTTCGAGAATTGAAGACAGTGTCGCAAATTCAATTTCACCTGATTTTTCTCAACCAAAGGAGCTCTCAAGTCTAACACATTTAATTCAAAAAGATGATTCTAATATAAAAGGTAAAATTAGTCCGCAAAGATATGACTCGACAGATGAACCAACCCAGAAGTCTACTGAAACAGTTGCTGAAGCGGATAAAATACATAGTAACATTTCGATCCAAAGCAACTAGTCTCACTGATAAAAGCTATTAGATACTGCTTTATTTTGGTATGATCATGGGCGTCTTCAATTGGTACTGCTGGAATATTTAGATTTCACTGAATGCAAAAGCAAATGTTCTGTACATACAGTAATAGCGATTACACGATGATATTATCTTTGAGAACTTTCATCAGTTAGCATTCATCGGGACCTGCTAAAGATATTTTCATACTTTTTTTTATAGCTTCCCTTCAGCTTCATTTCAAAAACTTCATGAGATAACACTTCTCTTTTTTACGCTAGGACTAAAATTTTAAAAATGATTTTGATTAAAAGCTTGCAAAGAATGTAATAAAATACTGCTTTTTTCTTTCGATTTTCCTGAAAAAGAGCTTTTCTGCCCTTTCATGTGTTTTCATGTTCTTGACTTAATGTCAATTTTGAATAGCTTGTGTTAAAAGCTATCAGAAAAAGTACTAATAGAGGTTGAGTGTTTACCTTCAAGAAAATGGATAAAACTCACTTTAGGGTTTGTATCTCGTCCCAAAATCAGTGAGCTCCAAAGAAAGTACGCCCGTTATTGTAAATCTTTAAATGTACTTTCGATCAAGTATTAATAAAAATAAAAAAGAACAGTCGAAAAATCCTTCAATTTGAAGTCCTATTTTTTATCATGCTTTTACGATGAGTACCACTACATATTGAAAACAGCAAAATAAGAAAGCGATAATGACGTGCTATGTAGATGCTTTGGAAATTTGGTATATAACAACTGAGTATTGGGGTGGGCGTTAAAGCTGGAAACCATTTATTTTTAGATAAAAACACTTTTAAGGAGAAAGTGTCCGTAGTTCTTGGAATGAGCAGTTTGGTTGCATTTTCAATCATTACTCATTTGTTCTGTTCTAAAGAAAACAATGCGAGCGTACTGGTATGAATGTCTTTATTTTATTACTTTATTTACTATTCAATGATCTTCAAAAGGTGATTATCTTGAATAAAGCTAATTAGTACAGTGACTAAAAGGTAGCTTACTAAGACTGAAATGGTTTGAACACTACTCTAGCATTACTTCTTTTAAATAGTAATGTAATAATTATGTAATCGTATGTGTAACGAAAACTGCTACTTTTAAGAGTGTTAAAAAGAATTAAAATCTTTTCTAACTCTTGGACAACACTATTGAAAAAATTGACGACCTTTGAGGTAGTAGCAAACATAACTTTGATGAAGGATTCTTGTTATGTGTACGAAATAAAATATATAAAAAATTATTGCAAGGACTTCACCTTTCATGCATAATGAAAATCGCACTTTTAGTGACTACATGTTTGGGACTATTTACAGTAACATATTGATAGATCTACTGAAACAGTCACTTATTGATTCCTTGTTTTTGTTGCTTTGTTTATTTGGAAGGGTATCTTTTAAAATTTTTACACCAAACAAAATGTTTCAACAAAATATAATTTTGATTTTAGAAAAAACAGGCCCAATATGCTTCTTATGAAAAGGGCCTGAAACTTTCATTATAAATGGGAAGAACCATTTATTTCAGACAAGTGTTCATCATTAATCTTTGAAAAGTTAGAATTCATTATAAATTATGACCTTAATGTAAAAATAAAAATATAATATATTTTGTCGCTGTCTATATAAAATAAATATAGAAAATATATAAAGAATTAATGATGAACGAACTGTCGGAAACAACGTTCTGTTTGTACTATTTATATAAAAATAATTTCTGTCCTAATTGATGATTTGGACAGATAAAAAGAAACGGTAAAAAATTTTCACTTAATGTTTTGATATTACCATTTTAGATCACTACTGTCTTATTATTTGTTTGTAATTATGTGTACACACACAAACACCGTAGTACTTTAATTATTTAGCATACCACCCTGTGTGCATCATTAATTATCAAACCAATTCTTAGTTAATAATTTAAATT
>JAMSGM010000145.1:0-12688 GCA_030462875.1 Grigorovia humatica | reverse complement strand
TCCCACTCTGTTCCATCAGGATCTGCTTCTGCTAGTGTTTCCCACTCTGTTCCATCAGGATCTGCTTCTGCTAGTGTTTCGAACTCTGTTCCATCAGGATCTGCTTCTGCTAGTGTTCCACACTCTGTTCCATCAGGATCTGTTTCTGCTAGTGTTTCGAACTCTGTTCCATCAGGATATGCTTCTGCTAGTGTTTCGAACTCTGTTCCATCAGGATCTGCTTCTGCTAGTGTTTCGAACTCTGTTCCATCTGGATCTGCTTCTGCTAGTGTTTCCCACTCTGTTCCATCTGGATCTGCTTCTGCTAGTGTTTCCCACTCTGTTCCATCAGGATCTGCTTCTGCTAGTGTTCCACACTCTGTTCCATCTGGATCTGCTTCTGCTAGTGTTCCACACTCTGTTCCATCTGGATCTGCTTCTGCTAGTGTTCCACACTCTGTTCCATCAGGATCTGCTTCTGCTAGTGTTTCGAACTCTGTTCCATCTGGATCTGCTTCTGCTAGTGTTTCCCACTCAGTTCCATCTGGATCTGCTTCTGCTAGTGTTTCCCACTCTGTTCCATCAGGATCTGCTTCTGCTAGTGTTTCGAACTCTGTTCCATCTGGATCTGCTTCTGCTAGTGTTCCACACTCTGTTCCATCTGGATCTGCTTCTGCTAGTGTTCCACACTCTGTTCCATCAGGATCTGCTTCTGCTAGTGTTTCGAACTCTGTTCCATCTGGATCTGCTTCTGCTAGTGTTTCCCACTCAGTTCCATCTGGATCTGCTTCTGCTAGTGTTTCCCACTCTGTTCCATCAGGATCTGCTTCTGCTAGTGTTTCGAACTCTGTTCCATCTGGATCTGCTTCTGCTAGTGTTCCACACTCTGTTCCATCTGGATCTGCTTCTGCTAGTGTTCCACACTCTGTTCCATCAGGATCTGCTTCTGCTAGTGTTTCGAACTCTGTTCCATCAGGATCTGCTTCTGCTAGTGTTTCTAACGGTTCCTCTGAATCTATCAGCTCTCCTCCAGTGTCTTCTACTACTGCCATTACGAGAAAATGTCATTCCAGTTCTAAAACTAAGAGTCATACCAAGGAGACGATATATCCACCTTCCACCGATCTTTGTTTCTGTGAATGTGAAAATGAGATTACTGATCTAGGCAAGAAATTGAGTGAATTGAAAAAGGTTTGTATTTGTGAATGTGAGACTGTTTCAGAAGATCCAGAGGGCGCATGTGAACTTGCAGAATTTACAACTACCACAACTATTCTTGAAACTAGTAAAAAGGCCAAGAAAAGTAAGACCAAGAAAAGTAAATCTAAGAAAACCAAAACTAAGAAAACTAAAACTAAGAAGTCATCCACCGCGGTTACTTTAGATAAACGTTCTTTTATTCCAATTGAGAGTTCAAACAATGCGAAGGATGACACCTTACTGAACACTAATAGTGTCAGGGGAGGTTTATCAAACAGAAATCTGCATATGACTGTGTCCGCAGCTGGCATCAGAAATAAATCCGGTTCTTTTAAGGCAGTTAAAAAACAAGAAATCTCGTCTACCACAACTGCCAAAGTTTTAGAAGGTAGTGCATCTGTATTAAACAGTGACATTATAAAATACTTTATCGTAACAGTTTTGTTTTCAGTATTTTTTTGAACTTTTGCATAAGTCTTAATGTGTCATTTTTGTCTTAAGCTCTATGTTAATTTTTAGATATGTTAGAAGTTCTTTGATCAGGTTTTGTTTTTTCTTTTAATTTTATATGAATATGTAGTTCTTTTAGTTTTTATAATTTATGTTTTTGTTTTGAATTTCTGTCACATCTTCAATGCCGTTAACAATTGGATTTTCTGTATGTTAGTTATAATGTGTCTTACTTTTCCAATTCCTTGATTCAACTTTATGTCATTTTTTTCAAAGGGCGAGAAGCTTTTATTTTTATTTTTACTATGTTTTATTTCACTATGTTTTATTTCACTCTTGTGATTTATATAATCGCTCACTTTTTATCCATAAACTTTGTTATAATCACTTTATTACCTCTCAATCTTATTGAATCCCTGAAACAAATCTCATGTATATATATTATGAACATCTTCGTGTAATATGGAGATTATATCATGCGAACATGCATTAGACATAATTTTTAGTTGACTCAATCTTTCCGGATAAAAATTACTGTACATACTGCAAATGTGAAAATATCATGTTTAAACAATAAAATTTGCGGTTGTTGAAATTCTCTTCAGAAGTTCTTATGCATGAGGGTACTTTAGACCGTTCTTGCCATGCCTAAGTATTTAGGACCCTTAAAATAAATGTAAAATGGGTAAAGTAATTCTTTATTAAAAGTTGTTGCATTAATAGATTTCGGAAAGAAAACTTTATAAGCACATAAATTCTTAACTACATACTTGTTGTACCCTTTAATATAGCGTAAACTGAATTTGCTACTCGAGTAAGGAATTCCTATTATCACAACTTAATGTATGTAAAATTGCGGTCAACATGAATTTTGTTACTTCCTTTGTAGTAAGGCAAACAAGTACAACTTGATCATCGCTGTTGAAAAATGACTTCTTTTGTTGGCTGCTTTATGTAGGAAGTAAGGTTTTTTTCAGTATGCCCACAGAAGAATATATGTTTATGCGATATTGGCTTTACCATTAATATTTACCTATTCTTCAAATATTTCCCCCTTATTATTGCTATCATTTAGCTTCTTATCCCGCAACTTCGCTTCCTGCTATTTTGTGGAAAAAGCCATCCAATGACATGTATTCAAAGAAAATAAAAATTTATGTTTGACGTACAGTTCGTTGAGAATTGTTACAAAGAACGAATGAGCAATAAGGACATCATACAGAAAAATAAAAGGGAGTAAACAGTATGAAACTTCATCTTTCCAATTTTTCTCGTTATTTGATAATTATTATCTCGAGAGAGGATTATGCTTTAGCAAGAACAGGAAAAGGTCGAAAAAATACAACAATATTATTTTTGAGATATTGTATACGAAACAGATGTTCATGAAATTATCGAGATTAATATCCTCACTTTCTGTCTTCTGCCGTAGGTTATTGATAGCACAACTTCTTATACTCATATGGTCCTAAAAACTTAAAAGATTCTTAATTCTGCTCCATAGAATATAAAATTGATTTGACCGTGGAGTTTGTGCAATTCAAAGAATTTTGATTCAACAGGAATGTAGAAGATAGTAGTCCTTATTTTTTAAAAGTATATTAAAGTATCTAAAACTATTGGTATCCAGAAAATTAGTCTGAAGCAACGCACCTAAAATATTCTTAACTCGAAAATCTTGCCATATTATAAAAGATGACTCAAAGATTTAATTATAGTATAATCTAAGTTTCAGCGACAGTATAACTGTCACTTAATTCCCATGTCACTTAATTTATAGTTGCAGTCGTATTCTATCTTACAGAAATCATGTATTTCTTGCTTACTTCATGTTTTTTTCTTTCTTCTTCTTGCTGTCCACAAAGGGAAAACAAATATGTATTTTGACATTTAGTTTGGATATCTTTTTATTCAAGAATGAAATTACGTCTACACTTGAAAGCGGATGATATAGTTTTAGATATAAATTTTATAGATTTCACTTATACTTTTAGAAACATTTCGCTTATACTTGTAGTTATTACTGAAATACCAAAAAATCAGGAATAGCAAAAATAACATTAGTGCATCGCTTGCATTATTTAGTCTAATATCTTAACTTCAAGCTAGAAGAATAGAAAAAGAAGTTAATTGGTAATATCAGCTATATATTTTATATCTTAAGATTGCTGTAACTAATAGTGAAAAGCAACTTCTATGATTCAAAATATCGAATATCCATCAATAGTCACATTGAAGTACCTGTCAAAAAAGGAAAAAAATTACTAAATCTGAATTAAAATAGCGATAAAATGAGATAAAAGCGATACGCCACTATAGGAGCATATTAGGGTTTTTCAACAAATTTTAAAGATTCACTATTGATACAATGTCTTTCGTCCTTTGGTAGATTCAATGCTTTATCCCAGTTTTCACCCTTAAATAAGTGCCCTAAATGGCCGTCACATTGCGAGCAACGAATCTCAATCTTTTCCATATTATGACTAAAATCCTCAATGTAGCGCACTGCTTTGTTCTCTGACAAGTTAAATGCTGGCCAACCACAGTGAGCATTGAATTTACTGGCACTACTGTATAGTAAATTACCACAATTGATACAGTGATAGTTACCCTTTCTGTTCTCCGTTAAAAGTCTACCAGTTTCGCTCGCTTCGGTGTGAGCGTCTTTCAATATAGCGAGTTGCAAAGCGGTTAGTTTGTTGTTTACTTGTCTAAAAACCATTTGATTTATAAGTACTTTGTCTTATGCGTTTGTAGTGTGGTAGGTGTAGCACTTTACGGAGTTTTGTATTTCGATTATCTAAAAATCTTGTTGATCATCGAAATTTCGAAATACAAGCAGAGATGGTAGCGCCACACAAAAATGACCTACTTTTTAGTGCTGAGATTATGGGTAGTGGGTAGCAGATACCTAGTTGAATATGATCTACGAAGGTAGAAAAGGATTATCAAATGATTAATGAGAAAGTGTTTGGCATATACAGAAGCGATAACTAAATAGAAATTCAAATACTGCTACTAAAAAGCACCATGACATAAATAATCTTATATATGGCGTGGACACTAGTTATTGGATGTTTGCTTCTACGTTGTTGCTAGTTTGTTGGTGGTTTATATATATATAACATTTTGAAGGACTGTCCCTTCAAGAATTATGTTACTTTCGCAGGAAAAAGATGACTATACAGATCAAAACGACATTCGCTCACCAATCAGAAAGATTTACTATTTAGAAATATTCGATAATTAACTACTCCTTGAGCATTTGTACACAAGCATATCATATCTTCGAAAAAATGCTTGGCACGAAGTTCATTTGCTCTTTAAGAGAAAATGATATAGAAACTTGCTCTAAGAAGTACAAGGAAGTTTTATGTTATCATCCGCCTGATAGTCAGCGAGTAGTAAAATTAACTTTAAATCTGTAGACAATTCCATCTTATACTCAGGTAGAAAGGGAGCCCAATAAAGAATACAAAAAGGCAAAACTAGTGTTTCCCTATCAAAAATTCCTAGCTAATATAGTTTCCCATCAAGAACTTCCGGCGGAAAATTATCAAAAGCAAGCACACTTGTAATTACATTAGCTTATTCAATCTTGTGGAGATTCAACAAAAAAGGGCATTCCCGGAAACAAAAATATGAAACTCCAATATAAGACATCGAATACTTAACAGAACTCTATGGTTAAGTTTTCGTAAACGCACAGAATTTTCCAACGCGACAAGTTCAAAACCTCGGATGTAACAGACAATATATTCAATACATCTCGAGGTCCAAACTTTGGAAACTTGGCGTTTTACCACTCAAGATGCAGGAATTCTTTTATGATGGATCTCGTAATGCATAGTATTTCCCATTTCGGACACGGATCCAAACTTGCGTCGAAGGCTGGAAAGAAATACTATCCTCAAATTATGTCTTTATTACTAACTGAAACACATGTGGTGGTGCATTTATTTTTTCCATATACGTCTATCTTAACGCATGTTTCCATCTTATAGATATCGTTTAAGTCACTGTATGACTCAAAAAAGAGTAATGCTAAAAAGAAAGGAATGCGAATGTTACGAAACAAGATCCATGATACTCGGAAAAACCAAGGGCAATATGTTTTATTTGTATTCATTCTCCATGTTCTTTTGCAGAGTTGATAAGAATTTATTTTGGTCTCTAAGTACTATGGTGGATCGTTCTTTCTGGGCATCAAAACGTACGCTGAGATCGGCACAAAATAAATCATTTCCAGTGTCCTTATGCTACCTTGGATGTGTTTGTGAGCTAGTTCCTTCCGCACCTTTTGAAGAATGTACACTGGAAAACACACTATGGTGAGACCAACGTTCAATATGAACATATGGTTTATAGGTAATAGCAGCACAAGAAGCAAAGTAATCACAACACACAGATTACGTTAATGGTAATACAGTTGGTATTAGCATTGTTATATAGATTTGACTGGTAAATCCGTTAAAATGTTCTACGTCTTTTATTTTAAATATTTTAAATTTCAAGATTTGAAACTAGAAAGTACTTATTAACAATAAAATAACGGCTTTGCATATAACAACTCGCAGATACGCTTCTCATATGAACGCGTCAATTATTCACGTTAGTGTTCGAAAACTTAGTTTGCGTATAAGTTTATCGTTGCTCAAAGTGCGTATGCACTACCTTACTTGTATTGTTTCTTGCTGATATCCGGCGTTTGTTCATTTCTTTGGGTTACGAAATTGCTAAGTTATATTTAAAGGCTGAAATGTAACTTATTTGTGTCATGGTATTTGTATAGCTTTAGATTTTGGTTTTTACATTACTCAAAGCAAAAGTTTCCAGTTACGTTTGGTATCAACGCCTTCTTCGCAAAGATAAATTCAAATTGCAATTGTAATTTTTTATACCCAAAACCCTTATTAGTCTATCGCTTACTGTGTATAGATTTTTGAGCTTACATTCGTTTCAAATATTATTAATAGCTTTCCTCAATTGACATCTTTATTTATCAAACAATAAGATTATACCTAGGAGGAGATTCTGCTAAGAAAAAAAAAGATATCTACATTCCTTTAGTTAACCTGGTTACCAAATTTTTCAATCTTTATTTATAGAGTTTTTCTTCAAGAAATGAAACTCAGAGAAAAATTTACTCCATTAACTTGGATATTCATTTTTTTAACGGTACTCAGATTGACTTTTGCTTTACACTTTACTGAAGATACGATCTTTACTGGTGACTATTCCGTTGACGAGGATATCATCATTGATTCTGGTGTCACATTGACAATCCGAAATGGCCAAGAATATATCTTCAACGGTAACTTAAACGTCATGGGTACCCTTGACGTCATCGGTGATACAACACATGGTATTGGTAGATTAACTTTTGGTCCAAATTGTCAAATTACTAACAGAGGTAGTATATATTTCAGAAATATTGCACCTGTTGGTGACGCTGCTAAATATGTTTTATCACCACATAGTTTCTTCAATCATGGATTAACTTATTTTAGTGTTCTTTCATCCATTACTACTGTTTTTTCAAATACTGCTAATTCTCAACCAAAAAATTTTACATTGGCACCGATCAATGATTTTTATAATTACGGTACATTGGATTTCGATTCTAATTTAAACAACAAGGACGGTAATGGTTTTCTTTATTTAGGTAGTGCAACCACTGCCTGTTTTAATAACGTTGGGCAGATTAAAGTTACAGGTAATTGTGAATTCAAGGATAATTCAAATCTTTTCTATAAACCAAATAACGCCAAAGGTATTGAACTAAGTGGTCCAGCTAAGGGTCCCGGTAAAATCTATAATGTGAATGCATACAGTGGTATCAACCATGAAGAAGCTGATGGCCAAAATTTTTATTTAGATGATGGTTTGTTATACGTTAAAGTTGCCGTCGATGAAAAAGAATACTCTTATCAATCTTACAACGGTGGTCATACATATTTTGGTGTCTGTGATCTTCCATCAACTCACACTAACAAGTTTCAAAAATGTTTAATCGATCCTCATCGAATTTCTTATGTACATCACGATGGCTGTAAGTTTCATTTTGTTAATCAATGTCAAAAAGTTTCAGTCGTTGAAACGTTCACGATTGATTACTCTATTAGTATATTTGGAATTTTCAACATATTTGGTTCTGTTGGTTCCTATGTTAGATTAACTGGTACAACCAATTGTATTCCACGCCAGTGTTCTTCTACGACCTTACCACACACTTCTATTCACATTAGGACTATAACTACTACCACCACGACAACGATCGCTACTCTATCTAGAGAGACTACTTCAATCAGAAAAACATTCACCAGGGGAACTGATGGTAAATATACCCCAGAAGTTGTTGTTATTGTTGAGAAGACATCTCCAAAGACAAGTTACACCACTGAAACCACTACTGTTCCTAACTTACCTCATGACACCACTATTTCATCAACCACGTTTGTTATTGGTAGTGATAGTGTGAGTACCCCAGAAGTTGTTGTTATTGTTGAGAAGACCTCTCCAAAGACAAGTTACACCACTGAAACCACCACTGTTCCTAACTTAACCCATAGTACCATTGTTTCCGGATCCGGTTCTGTCAGTGTTTCCAACTCCGTCCCACATGGATCTGGTTCTGTTAGTGTATCGAACTCTGTTCCATCAGGATCTGCTTCTGCTAGTGTTTCGAACTCTGTTCCATCAGGATCTGGTTCCGTCAGTGTTTCCAACTCCGTTCCACATGGATCTGGTTCTGTCAGTGTTTCCAACTCCGTTCCACATGGATCTGGTTCTGCTAGTGTTTCCAATTCCGTTCCACATGGATCTGGTTCTGCTAGTGTTTCCAACTCCGTTCCACACGCTTCTAGTTCTGCCAGTGTTTCCAACTCTGTTTCATCTGGATCTGCTTCTGCTAGTGTTTCGAACTCTGTTCCATCAGGATCTGCTTCTGCTAGTGTTCCACACTCAGTTCCATCAGGATCTGCTTCTGCTAGTGTTTCCCACTCTGTTCCATCTGGATCTGCTTCTGCTAGTGTTTCCCACTCAGTTCCATCAGGATCTGCTTCTGCTAGTGTTTCGAACTCTGTTCCATCAGGATCTGCTTCTGCTAGTGTTTCCCACTCAGTTCCATCAGGATCTGCTTCTGCTAGTGTTCCACACTCAGTTCCATCAGGATCTGTTTCTGCTAGTGTTCCACACTCTGTTCCATCTGGATCTGCTTCTGCTAGTGTTCCACACTCTGTTCCATCAGGATCTGCTTCTGCTAGTGTTCCACACTCTGTTCCATCAGGATCTGCTTCTGCTAGTGTTTCGAACTCTGTTCCATCTGGATCTGCTTCTGCTAGTGTTCCACACTCTGTTCCATCAGGATCTGCTTCTGCTAGTGTTCCACACTCTGTTCCATCTGGATCTGGTTCTGCTAGTGTTTCGAACTCTGTTCCATCAGGATCTACCTCTGCTGGTATTTCGAACTCTGTTCCATCAGGATCTGCTTCTGCTAGTGTTTCCCGCTCTGTTCCATCTGGATCTGCTTCTGCTAGTGTTTCGAACTCTGTTCCATCAGGATCTGCTTCTGCTAGTGTTCCACACTCAGTTCCATCAGGATCTGCTTCTGCTAGTGTTTCGAACTCAGTTCCATCAGGATCTGCTTCTGCTAGTGTTTCCCACTCTGTTCCATCTGGATCTGCTTCTGCTAGTGTTTCGAACTCTGTTCCATCAGGATCTGCTTCTGCTAGTGTTCCACACTCTGTTCCATCAGGATCTGCTTCTGCTAGTGTTCCACACTCTGTTTCATCTGGATCTGCTTCTGCTAGTGTTCCACACTCTGTTTCATCTGGATCTGCTTCTGCTAGTGTTTCGAACTCTGTTCCATCAGGATCTGCTTCTGCTAGTGTTTCGAACTCTGTTCCATCAGGATCTGCTTCTGCTAGTGTTCCACACTCTGTTCCATCAGGATCTGCTTCTGTTAGTGTTTCCCACTCTGTTCCATCTGGATCTGCTTCTGCTAGTGTTTCCCACTCTGTTCCACATGGATCTGGTTCTGTCAGTGTTTCCAACTCCGTCCCACATGGATCCGGTTCTGCCAGTGTTTCCAACTCCGTTCCACATGGATCTAGTTCTGTCAGTGTTTCCCACTCCGTTCCACATGGATCTGGTTCTGTCAGTGTTTCCAACTCCGTTCCACATGGATCTGCTTCTGCTAGTGTTCCACACTCTGTTCCATCAGGATCTGCTTCTGCTAGTGTTTCGAACCCTGTTCCATCAGGATCTACCTCTGCTGGTATTTCGAACTCTGTTCCATCAGGTTCTGCTTCTGCTAGTGTTCCACACTCTGTTCCATCAGGATCCGGTTCTGCCAGCGTTTCCAACTCCGTTCCACATGGATCTGGTTCTGCCAGTGTTTCCAACTCCGTTCCACATGGATCTGGTTCTGTCAGTGTTTCCAACTCCGTTCCACATGGATCTGGTTCTGTCAGTGTTTCCAACTCCGTTTCACATGGATCTGGTTCTGTCAGTGTTTCCCACTCCGTTCCATATGGATCTGGTTCTGTCAGTGTTTCCAACTCCGTTCCATCAGGATCTGCGTCTGCTAGTGTTTCGAACTCTGTTCCACATGAATCCGGTTCTGCCAGTGTTTCTAACGGTTCCTTTGAATCTATCAGCTCTCCTCCAGTGTCTTCTACTACTGTCATTACAAGAAAATGTCATTCCAGTTCCAGAACTAAGCGCCATACTAAGCAAACAATACATCCACCTTCCACAGATCTTTGTTTCTGTGAATGTGAAAATGAGATTGCAGATTTAGGTAAGAAGTTGACTGAATTGAAAAAGGTTTGTATCTGTGAATGTGAAGTGATTTCGCAGGATGTCGAAGGAGCCTGTGAATTAACAGAATATACAAGTACAAATACTCAATACAGTACTAGCACCAAATCTAAAAAAACAAAAACAAAGACAAAAACTGAGGTGACCTCCTCAACTGTTCTCCAAACTACCACAGCTACTTCAGTCCAGACAATAACTTCAACGGCAACTGCAGTTGCGAATGTCAAACGTTCTAAAATTCCGGTAGACGACAGATCAATTATTGGCGAAGGAAATTCTACTGTCGCAATTGCTTCTGCTGGAACTGAAAATAAATTTACTTCTAAAAAACTAGCCAAGAGAGACAAAAGTTCAGCCACTGTTACTACTGAGATATCAAAGGGTGCAGCTTCTAACATAAATGGTGATTTTATTAATTTTTTTATTGTTACCTTCTTGTTGTCATTCTTTTTCTGAGTTCAGTTTATCTCTTAACCTAGTTATATTTGATAGAAATATTATTATAGCAAAATGCTTATTTTCATTATAGTCTTTTTCTATCACGTATAGCTCAAGTTATTTTTTTTATTTTGATAGTGTCGACAAGTTATATAATTATACAGTTTTACTTTAAGTCCTTTTTCTAAATATCTTGACCGTTTCAAGTCGTTACAAAGGTATGTTTTTGCGGTTGAAGTATACACAAACTGAAACAGAGCTCAAGCTTAACCATACAATGCATTACAGTTATATTAATATAAGTAGTGGATCCCCACTCAACCTTAACAAAAGCTCGCTGCACTATGGCTTGGAAACTGCTTAGAAGGATACTAAAATAGACAGCAATATTCCATTGCTCCAGTTACACTTATGGAACTAAAATATATTGTCCATAACATGTATTGAAATATGTGCTCACAATGGTCACATATTCCATATTCATAAAATTATAATTTTTGTACCGGCGTTAAAATTACATTATTTTTAGTAGAAGCTTTTCAACGAAAAACTTTATATACTCTATTTTATATATTATTTAATAGATTGATCCGTTCTTCAAGCATAACAGATCTAGTATGAGCCGCCAAGGCCATAACTTTTTACAAGAGGAAGATATAAGTACGTTCAATTTTCCCAGATAAGATATTTATATTTTTTGATGAGTTTACTACTTACCTGCCATCATCAATGGTAAAAATTAAATAAACGTTGCCGAAATTACATTGCTTCTTTATTGCGATATTTAGCAAAAGCTTCTAATTTTTTTTTTTGATATTTTTGATATTATTCAAATGTTTTTCCTTTTTGCCATGGTTAGTGTAAGACATCATGAGTGAAAGTCAGTTATTATTTATTAATATTAATTTTCCATATGCTTTTTTAACCTCTCTGGGTTATTCCTAAACATATAGAGTTAGAGGTCAAAGTTGCAATCTTTCCTTGTAAACTCACAAAAGCTTAAGAAGTGGATGAATGACTTTTCGATACCATAAGCAGAATTCAATTAATGCGAAATTCAATTGATGACCGCCAGCAATAGGAGATATTTGTAATTTAAGCAATAGATATGGTACAAAATGAATTTGAAAAGTTTACGATAGAATAAAATGAGAAAAGTATCTCAATGACCAGGTAATTATACTAAAACAGTTGCAGTGTTACGTTTTAAAATATCCCAATTAAGAAAGAACCAGCCCTTGTTTGCAAGTATATACACTGAATTGCTCCGGCTGTATTTAACTTCATAACCAGCCTTTTTCCTTGCGTTTTGACGAGGGAAAGAGAACAAAGGAAAAAGAAAAGCCAAACAGAAGTTGAACCAAATAATTTGAGGGAATGCTGTTCTTTTGGAATAGGATTAGTTGAAACGTTGGTTTTCGAATGAATAGTTTAAAGCTGTCTTATAATGCAAACCTTGTTAGTACATTCCGCAGTATTGTGGGGTTTGCAAGATATTTCGTGGGAAGCAAAATTCTGGAATCGATATGTAGAAAAAGACAAGTAATAACAGTTATCAGCTATTATATAATCACATGACCTACTTATTGTTGAAATATGTGGTCAGTATGGACACATATTCAATATTCATAAAATCATAATTTTTGTACCTGGATAAAATTACATTATTTTTAATAAAAGTTTTTCAACGAAAAACTTTATATATTTTATTTTATACATTTTTAATAGAGGGATCCGTTCTTCAAGCATAACATGTCTAGTATGAGCCGCCAAGGCCATAACTTTCTACATGGTAGCG
>JAMSGM010000144.1:0-12855 GCA_030462875.1 Grigorovia humatica | reverse complement strand
CCAAAGCCACGCGTCGGACCCGTAAATGGAGTAATAAATGAATTATCCGAATTGAGAT
This sequence comes from Grigorovia humatica, assembly GCA_030462875.1. Classification (NCBI taxonomy): domain Eukaryota; kingdom Fungi; phylum Ascomycota; class Saccharomycetes; order Saccharomycetales; family Saccharomycetaceae; genus Grigorovia; species Grigorovia humatica. The sequence continues at coordinate 12,797 of JAMSGM010000144.1, read as the reverse complement.
GGGTCCGCTATGTGTATTTTTGTTTACTTTAAATTTTCATTTTTTTGCAGCATTGAAAAATGACGAAAATTGTTGATTTGAAGGAAAAAGGTTAAAACTCTAACTTAAACCAGGAACGAGCCGCTATAGTTTCAGGCGGGCACCGTGGTGGATAACGTAGGTTCAGTGCTTGAAATATTTTATAAGTTTTATATAAGTATAAAGGATAATGTTTTTCGTCAGAAATGTTGAAACCATAAATGAGATCAATGCAATGCCTTCTTTTGCAAAAACAAGCAGAGTATGTGTCAGTGAGGAACGAACGCTACCAAACAGGGGTCGGACCTAAAAATCTCCATGCTTTCTGTGTGTCTTCAAATGTTGTGATAAATTATCAGATCTGCTGAATCTTTTTTCACACAATGTACAAGGGAATGGTCTTTCATTCGAATGAACAGATCTGATGTGTCTCTTTAAGTGTTCAGACCTTTTAAATGCCTTGATACATTGACTACATTTGAATGGTTTATCCTCCGGATCAGGAGTGTCAAACTCGCTAGTTAACTTTCTATGGTGAATAGTTGTAGAACTACTATTCTTGACTTTCCCATTAGTCTTACCACTACCATTGGTAAGTGATTTAAAATTGCTACCTACTATGTTGTTGAAATTATCATTTGGTGGCGTCGAAGGTGATGGAGGCGAATGAGCTAATACAGATCCATGACCATTGACATTACCGCTTGTAGGTGATCTTATAATACCAACAGAAGATTTTCTTCTATGTCCATTTCCAATCTTGCTAATTGACGAATTAGAGGTAGCTGATGAGACAGATTTCCTCTTATTGATTCTAACTGGATGGTTATATTTTTGTAAATCAATTGTGGGGAAGTTATCAAATTTCGGCATACCTTTAACAGCTAATCTTGCGGCAATAGAAGCTTTGTCACTCAACATCATTGATGGTTTAATAAATTTTTTCTCACTTGATTGATTATTTGACGTTAAATTATTAAAAATTAATGGTTTAAATGTCTTAGTTAAGGAAATGCTACTACTACTGTTTGTGTGAATGTTATTAAGAGTGTCATCCAAATTATTAGTAAAATTATTATTCGTCATATCAGTAATATTGGTACTAGTAATAATATCATTTTCTTTACTACTGTTATTAGCTAAATCTGAAGTTGGTAGAAAATTTAACATTAAATCCATTTGAGCATCGATACTATTTGGATCAACAGGTAAATTATTACCATTCTTCAAATCTGTCACTGGACTAACGCTTGTATCAGTGGTATTACTTGTGATAGTGTTATTGGAAATATTAGCGGTGAAAATATTGCCATTCATTGTATTCATATCTATATTTTCATCATCTTCCAACATCAGCGCATTTTCATCATTCGTTATGTTTCCCGAGGGTGAGTTTATAGTAGTGTCATATAAACTGTTAAATAAGTCATTACTAACTGGTGCAACTGGTAATGATGATCTTTTCCTATGTAATGTTTGCTTTGGTGAGACTAAAAAATTTGGTACGTTACTTGAATTGTAGTTAACTGATAAACTATTACGATGACTATTACGACGTCTGTGATTATAATGGTCTTTACCATTAGTGAAACTGTTTTTCCTTGTATGTGAAGTACCCATATTAGCATCATCATCAGCAGAGTTTGAGAATTTCAAATTATAAGAACTAAATGACTGTGTTAAATCATTATTCTCTGTTACAATATCTTTATTAAACTTATCAGTATTATTCGAGCTAGAGTTATTTCTAGATAAATTCCAAATATCAATATTATGTGATATTGAATTTCTTGAATCTGTCATATTTGGTACTGGATTAGAAATAACGTCACTTATTCTTCTATCGATATTTGAACTAATGCCATTATTAATATTGCCATCAGCAGTAAGAATCTCATTGTTAGTGTTGATATTATTATTATTGTTATCAGTTGCAGTGTTATAATTATTATTGGTATCAATAAATTCATTATTAACAAAATCACGTAAAATATTTTCCATATCATGGCTATGTATAGTAGTATTTATAGTGTTATCCGAATTATGAAATTCCTTGTCATTAAATTCATTTATTAAAGATTGGTGATCATAACTTGAATCAAACTTAGTACGATCAGCTAACATATTTTCCTTTATGCCCAAGTCTTTTGTTAGATTCTTTTCATTTTCAATCAAGTCATTGTAGACTGAATTATCAGTATTTTTATTTACAATGTAAAAATTACTTTTATGTGATGTATCATCCATATCTGTATTGTTCTTTGATTTATTAAATGTAGTAGCGGAAGATGTTGAAGTTGATAAAGCCATATCAATATCAATATCATGAGTAGTGATTGTAGGTTGTACTGAATTAGTGATAGAATTTGATACTGAAGCAGGTAATGATACTGCTAATGAATTTGACATAGAGTTTATATTTGATATGAAATTTGAATCGGAATTATTCAATGGTGATTCCAATGATAATTTTTTATCAGTGAGATTTTTGTTAGTATTATTTGAGTTCGGCCAATTTTTCGTTTCATTCTCTTTATCCGTTAAAAGCTCTAATAATTCATTCATTACAATTGGAGAAGTTAAATTTTGAATATTAATAGGGGAATCGTTAGTGATAGTTGAACCATCAAAATTACCATTAGCAGTCATGCTATGATTATTAGTATTTTTTCTGGTAGTTGTACTTGTATTAATGTCATTAGTTGTAGTACCAGTATTAATATCAGTAGCAGCTGTTGTTGTTGTTGTTGTTTTCATCAATGTATTATTATTTGTTGTAGAAGAAGAAGGAGTAGTGGATATTGTTGAGCTTCCGTTTAAAGGGTTGGAAATATTACTTGAGGAATTTATTTGGTTTGCATCTATACTAAGATTGTTATTTATTTGATCGGAGAAGTTGTTTGTTGAAAATATTTGATTTTTTGAATTTCCCTGTTGTTCATTTACTGCACTTGAATTCAAATCAAATAAATCATTCGAACTATTATTTGATGTGTTGAACTTAGTTGAAGTAGATGAAAATGAGTTATTACTATTATTTTTAGTATTATTGATATTTTTGTCGTTATTGTTATTATTACGATTACTTTGGTTAGTTAATGAAATATTATTACTGTTTTTATTAGAAGAATTAGTATTACTTTTTTTTGATGACTTTTTGATAAAATTATTTGAAGTATTATTTGAAGTATTAGAATCTGTAACTGTTGGTGAATCTAGTGAGCAATTCAGATAATAGTTATAATCTGGTGAATTTGAAATATCGTTCTGATTACTGGTGAGGTTGTTTTTACTGCTGCTGGTGCTTCTATTGCTATCAAAATTAGCATTTCCATGTTTAATATTTTCAAATTTATTATGAAGTTTTAAATCATTATCTAATAAAACACTTTTCGTTGAATTTGAAGTTTTGTTAGCATCAATAACAGTAGTATTTGAATGATTAAAATTTAAATTTTTTCTTGTAGTAGCACCAGAAGCAGCACTTGCAATGTTAGTCGCAGTATTAGTGGTAGTATTTTTACTACTGCTATTGTCAACATCCAAATCTAAGTCCATATCTATATCCATATCACTATTCAAATCATTAAAATTCAAATTAATAGATTGTTGCGTTTTCAACATTTTTTTTTTTACTAATCTCTCTCGAATAAGGCCTTAAATTTGAGTCCAAAAGTTGTTAATGATACAGAAGTAATCAAAAGGTGGACAGAGTGGTAGTTAGTGAAGAGAAAGTAAATAGTAGCACCTGAACTCCTATTATCGTTTCTAATGGGTTCAAATAGCTGAAGAGAAACTCTCTATCTTTAAGTTGAAATGAAACTTAGGGTACAAAGCAAACTGTACTAACAATTAATAATTTTGGCAAACTGCAATGAAGGTGATGGAGTTTGAACAAAATTGAATAAATTCGGAATTTATTGGGTGTTAAGGTTGTACTTAAGTCAGTGTTTGGTATAATAAAAAAGAGATGATAATAAATAATATATAAAATAGCGGTAATACTATCATTGATAATAAATAACAAATATGGTAGATATGGGCAGTGATAATAAATACCGGCAGTGGTACTAAACCACTGCGCAGTTACGATCGACCAATCGGTTGCGAGTTGCACATCGCTCCACACGATCGTTTCATTTTTGCAACCGCTGACGCTGCGGTGTGTGGGTGTGCCCAGCGGCCTGCGGGCCTTTCTTGGTGTCACGTGCGCGCCATCATGTGCCACGAGCAGTCTGCCTATGTGCACGCTCATGATTTGATTGGTCGGAACAGTAAACAATTCGTGCAGTGACGTGGGGAAACTATAGTTCCGAATTCTCGGCCACGAGAAGATTGTTTGGAAACTGCGGAAACCCGAAAGGCAATTTTATTTTTTTTTTTGTTTTCTTTTCTCGTACGGTATTGTCTTTGGGGTTTATTGTTTTTTTTGTCCGGCATTTTTGGGAATTTAGAACAACCCGGCATTTGTGAGTGCCTTTCTAGACGTCAGAGCCACGTGAGAGTCCCTTTAGAGTTAAACGGCAATAAAATTTAGGGCTTGTGCCCTAATAATTTTTCCGAGTTAGTTCTGGCCCACCAGCCCTAAGAAAGAGGGCTTTGAAACCACTAAGTTAGGGCTTTTATAGATTGCAGGGCTTAATGCCATCATCCTCTTGTAAATCTTAGGGTCCAGTCTCAATTTTCAGAGATGGAAAAAAATAATACTTTTATACAAATCGTCTCTATTTAATACTAAATAGTATATTCTAATTCATAACTGACAAGATTTGGGAAGAATTACCTCTTAGTATATACTAGAAAATTTGGTAGAGCTGATTCGCTTATCTATTATTCCATACCAAAAAAAGAATTGGAAATACATACCAACAATGCAAGGTGATATTAGAAGAAATAAAGACCTTTTACCACGTTACAAGAGTAAAACTAAAGGTAAGGGTAAGAAATCTAAGTACACAAATAAATCTAAAAAAATTTTATCAAATTCAATGATTAAAATCATAGCTTATTCATTCTTATTATTTTTGGTATACTTATTTTTAAGATTAAATCATCATGACTTGAATAAAATTCCAGAATACGAATTGGAAAGTAGACGTAACGTGGATGAAAAGGGTAATAAAATCGTTCAAGCTTTCAACGACGGTGAAGAAATGAATGATATTATCGTAGAGAATCCCGTTGGTTCAGCGGATGGTCCAATTGATTCACCATCTGATTCTAATGAAAAATTAATGGATTCCTTACAAAAGGAAAATCAAATTGATGATGAGAAAAATATCGTAGATTCAAAGGTTGATACTAACACAGATGAAGATGAAGATGAAAATTCTAAAAATGTTAAAGGTGATATTGCAAATATTGCAAATGAAATTAATGAAAATAAACAAAAGCAAATCAAAAATATGGCAAATAATAAGATTGATGACTCACCTGTTAACAAAGTTCAAAATAAATTAAATCAAGATGATGCTACAATTGATAAAAGTAAAAAAATTTCAAAGGAAAAATTCAATAATGAAGTGGCTCATCAAGGTGAAACTAAGAACTTAGAAAATGATTTAAAACCAGTAGTTGACAAAAAACTAATTCAATAATTATAATAGATGAAAGAATACACCATTTCAAATTACAACCTTTAAATCTTGTCAATGAATAAACAGAAAAAAAAACAATAAACTCTGCTTTTGAATAAATCATTCATAATGTAATTTCTATATACATTATTCATTATTTATGTATATTTATATATTTATAAGAAATAAATAGAGAGAATATAAAACTATGCTCTTTTTATTTTTTTCATGCACCTTATTTAAAACCCAAATCTTTGTTTGGTATACATATAAGCACCATATGCTAATAACATCATACTGATCAAAATACTGAAAAACCAAACAAGATTTTCTTGAAATTGACCTGGCACAACAACATTCATCCCCCAAAGACCAGTTATCACATTCATAGGTAATACAATGGTACCCAAAATAGTAATTTTACCCAGCACATCGTTCATATCATTATTAACTTTTGTCATATCGATATTGATTTGTGCTAGGTAATTTGAATGTGAACGACTCAATAATTTCTCGTAATGGTTCAATGATGAAACCATAGTAATAATATGATCTTGAATATCATCCAAATACATACTAATCTCATTTTGTGATATTGAGTCCCATTGTCCATTATACCTTTTAGCAAATCCCTTAATAACATCAGCCTTCGCACCTAATAATCTAATAATAGACATCACCCTTTTACGACAATCACCAATACGTCTTAACATATCACCTTTCTTCTTCCAACCAATTATATTAGCATTAAAACTGGAACTATCACTTGAACGTGTACTTCTAGATGTTGATGTTGTTGAACTACTATGTGAACTACGCGTAGAATAAGTATTTGTAGTGAAAGTTGATTTACGTGAACGGCTATCAAAAAACCTATGTCTATTCAAATTAGCACTACCACTATCACTACCATCAGATGAATCACTCAATTCTGAATCACTGGAATCTGAATCACTAGAGTCACTGGATCTATTCATTTTCAAAATTTCATCTTCAATATCGTAAACTTCATCTTCAAGTAGTTCAATCATAGGTGCGAATGCATCCGTGATATCATCAATCAATGCATAAGCAATCCAATCTGATGTAACGTTCAAATAATCCTTTAATAATCTCGCTCTTCTTCTAACATTAATTGGATGTGGTGTGGGTGCAAAATGGAACGTCAAAACCCCTGTTCTGAAAACAATTATGTACACATTCAATGGTTCTAATTCACCTGCACGAGGTTTATGTCTATCACCACTTTTCCTCTTATATTTCTCCTTCTCTTCTTGCTTCTTTAGTATACTTTGTCTTCTCTTACGATTACTATTCACAAAGTCATCAATAGTGCTATTTTGTCCAATACCACCATATTCACTATGTGTAGAATATACTGATGACCTTCTTCTTTTCAATCTAAGTAATGATTTTAGCCATTCTAATTTACCCTTGAGTAATTTATGCGCGCCGCCGTTACTACTGTTATTATTACCACTACCATAATTACTTTGATTAGTACTATAAATAGATTCACGATCGGTTAGTTCAAATTTTTCACGTTTCTTTCTTGTATGCCTTTCAGCAACAATATCGAAACTTCTGAAACAAATCAAATAGTAATCTTTGAATAATTCAACTTTTTCTCTAATTTCACCAAGGAAAATATCTTCTGTAGTTAATGGATGAATACCAAATGCTTTACTCAAAACTTTCATTTCTTCTTCTGTAGGATTAACAACGTCTAACCAAAATGGTGGTATATCCTCCAATGCAGTGTCAATATTGGTTAAATTGCTAGCGGTTACTGACGACATTGCAGCACCTCCAGTTGAAATTAATGATGGATTTTTCCTTAATATGTGACCGTTGATTACTATAGTACTATTGTTATTAGTCGTTGCGTTATTATTTCCAATGTTGTTGATATTATTAGGATTATTGGCAATTGCCGTATCTATACCATTCATGGGACTTGAAACAGTATTGCTGGATGCTGTTGGGATAACCGGTGGTGAAGATAATTTGTTTATTGTTTCATCTTGCATATATACAGAAGACACAAATAAATCTTCAAATGTTTCACCTGGTTGCAAAAGACCAGATATTGTAGGTGAATGAATTGTAGCATCTAAATCCATGCGAAAATATGCAAATCTGAAATGTTCAGGATTATTTGAAATGATATGGTGTGGGTACTTGATATTTCTACCAACAAGTAAATTGTCGCGCATATCAGAGTTAGTTGGTGTATTCAATAATAAGTTGGTACTATTTCTTCTATTGTTATGGATATCATGACTATTACGATTTGAATGGTTATTAGTAGTTTTATACATGTTATTGGAAGTTCCAGCAACAGATAATCCATTGATCAAAGTGGACGGTTGATTTATTTGTCTTAGATGCCATGGTGCTACCCTTTTAGGTCTTAGTCTGCCATGCTTAGATAATTGTTCTGCTTCATTTACCTTCTTGTAACCTAATTCAGGAACATCGATATTGGTTACGATGGGGGTTGAAAATAGAATACCATTCTTAGAATTGTCATTTTTAGTGTATATGGAACCAGTATTAGTCTTCTTTTGATCAAAATCAGTATCTTCTTCCGTATCATCAAAATTGAATTTAAAATGTTCAACATCTTCCTGAGCTTGTCTTCTTAATCTTTCAATTTCCTCTTTAGAGAATTCTTCTAAGACGCTAATATCTGGCCAAACTTTATTAATGTTACCATTATCTTCATCTTCTTGGACAATAAAGACATCATCTAGAGATGAACTGTCGCTTGAATGCTGCGAAGATGGCCTTGAATTATAATCGTCTTCTTCAATCATGGAAGAAGAGATCGAAGTGTGCACGGAGGTAGTTGAAGTTGAATCATATTCTTCGTCTTCATTCGTATGAACATCAGGTGCATTGTTGGTATCTTTACTGTTATTAGCACTCTTCGATTTATATTGTGATTTCGGCCTTCTCTTGGAAGTATAGCGTTTCTTTTGTTTCACTAATCTGTTACTGACGTTCTCATGGAGCATATTGGTGGGTCTGTGGTCTATCAAGATATCACCTCGCTCCAAATCTATGCCTTGCTGATCGGTATCTGATTCATGCAAGAGCCCCCACGAATCTGCGTGTTCGAAGTCGTTCACCTCGGCTTGCACATGATGCGATGAGACTCTGTTCGAGTCTCTGGAAAGCAGTGGAACTGTGTCCTCACCAGAGTGCTTCTTCATCGTTGCTACAGGGAGAGAGACCGGGTGGAAGCTTCCCAAAACTGGAATAATGCTGTTTCAAAATACAAATAATCCTAGAAAGAAAACAAAAATAAATAAATATATATATTTCTCTTATTTTTTTAATTTAAAGATATTTTAAGTTCTCTTCCCTACAAACCAGTAGCTATAATTTGCTTCATTTTTTGTTTCCAATTTAGCACTTTAACACAATCTGCTTAGTAAGGATGTCCCTCTATTTTACATTACTATTTGCTCTCCTAATATCTGAAATGGTGATACTTTTTGCTCTAGTGTTGCCACTACCTAATAAAGTAAGAAAAATAAGCTTCCACACTTGGCAAAAGATAATAAATAACCAACAAAGTAGGACTATTGGAGCCATCCTGGCCATTATTGTCGGATTGCTATTCATTGATTCCTGGAAAAGAGCTAATTTACCCGTGAAGACCCTTCATAATGATGAAACCGGGGAGCAATCGTTACAATTATTAGCATCAAGAGCTTACAACCAAAGAAATGTCTATATTTCTGGATTTATTCTATACTTTATGGTGGCAATTGCTACTGTCATGAGTGTTGTAGCTAGATTGGTTAAGTACCAAGACATGGAAACTACAGTAGCAGATGAAAAATTAGTGAAGGAATTAGAGGTGAAGGAAGCTGAAATTACAGTTTTGAGTAAGAAATTAACTGAATTAGAGATTCAATACGAAAAGGAATTGAAAGCTGAAGAAAAGGATAAGGTTTCAAAGAAAACCGATTAGTTATCTTCTTAATTCCCATTTTTCAAAGGGAGATAAAGACTTTATTTGATAAATAGTTAGCTAAGCCTTTTCTATATTATGATTATAAGATATATCTGTTTATATGATTTTTTTCCTCTTTATATAACTTTGTTTATGTTCACTTTGCTATTATGACATGTTTAAACCTAATCATTTACAAATTTCTCTCCTTCCTATATATGTCCTTGATCTGACTCTGTCTTTTATTATAGTATAATAGCACGGCATACCAAGTCAATAAGCTTACACTCATATAAGCAGCGATATTTTTTCTCTTCAGTATCATGTTATTGATATTCATCACATCTACAGAGACTAAGCTACTAAAATGGGAACTTTTAAAGTATGTACACACACATATATATATATATATATATGACATCTACATAATACCGCATACAAAAACATGAAAATAAAGGTTTTCTGTCATGTTATCCAAATACGTTTAATTATTCACGCCAAGGCAAGCATCACAGGACCTTCATAGTAAAACATAAGAGAAAGATATTGAAAAAAAAAAAGGGTCCAATCGATCCAAATGATCTTTAAGTAACAAAATCGTGTTCAGTTCTCCCTTTTCATTCATTCATAGATCCATTTAGCTGAATTGGATTCCCAACTGACCAATTCATTTTCTTGGAACCATAACTTGATTTCACGTTCAGCACTCTTTACAGAATCACTACCATGACAAACATTTCTTCCTAAATCGATACCAAAATCACCTCTAATGGTACCTGGTGATGAATTGCATGGATTTGTAGCACCTAACATAATTCTACCTTGGTTCACAACATCTTTACCTTCCCAACACATGGCAACAATAGGACCACTTAGCATAAAGGATGACATCTTTGGGTAAAACGACTTACCGACATGTTCTTCATAATGTTGAGCTAGTAATTCTGGTGTAGCCCTTGTTAATTTCAAGGCCACTAATTTGTAACCTCTGTTTTCAAAACGAGATATAATTTGTGAAACAAGGCCTCTTTGGACACCATCTGGTTTGATGGCAATGAAAGTTCTCTCTTCGGACATCATGTGTTGATAGGAGTTGTAAGTATGATAGACTTAAAGTGGTCAATGGGGCTAGATAGTGTACCTATCTAAGTGTTCAGTTTTGTGGGGTAGTTTGTGTGAGGTTGTTGAAATATTTTGAAATATATATGCTAGTCCAGTTTTCGAACCCAGATAGGGAAAAAGAAAAGAAACGATTCGAAAATCAGTTGATTACAAAAGTTGTCACAATCGTTACTAAAACTGCAATGGATTGTGTAGGTTGTGTCTCTTAAAACTCAAACTTGATATATTAATGTTATGTTATATTATATTATATTATATTACTATTCCTTCTACCACGGGTTTCATGGTAGTCTGGTTTCATTTTGTTATTTCCAACTGTGGTAATTTGTATTTTGCTATTGCTATCAGCGTAGTCATACTTGAAGAAAAAAAGTCTGTAAGCATACTATTTGGTGTGGATAATATAGAAAAAAAAAATTAATCATGACAGGACAATTCATAGATATACCTGTAAATAAAAGATCCCATTTTATTCTTGCAACATTAAACGGATGAAAAAGTAACAGTTAAAATTGATTACTTTGTTGTTGTGCGTTTTGGAAATATTGTTGGTAACTATTTGCATTTTGTACATGCGGATCGTCATCCGCCTTTACTTGACCACTATTTTGGAATCCATCCATTGAAAATGAATGTGGTGGTTCATTCTGTTGTAATTGATGTAACTGTTGTTGCTGTGAGGGTTGTAATTGTTGCGGAGCCTGCTGTTGTTGAAGTTGTGGAACTTGCTGCTGTTGTGGTATACCTTGTGGGATGGGTATTTGTTGTTGTTGTTGTATATGTTGTTGTTGCTGTTGCTGTTGTTGTTGTTGCATTTCATTAATAGCATTAGTTGCATTAGTTGCATTTTGATTATCTTCTTCCTCTTCTTCATCTTCTTCATCCGGAGCATTTAGACAAGCCTGAATTAAGTTTCTTCCTTCTTGTTGTGTAACAATAGGTTCAAATTTGGGTGTACTAAATGTATACACTAACCCAGTCTCAGAAACAACTAACAATAACACTTGAGTTCCAGTTAACACCGATAGTTCAAAGGCTTTCTTCATAATACCATGCTTCCTCTTAGAGAACGTAACATGTCTTCTTGTCTTATTCTCAATAAATTTAATTTCAATTTTCCTTCTATCCTTACCGTTTGAACCGGCAAGGGTATTCGAATTACTATTTAATGGCGAACCAGTCTCATCAACTTCTACATTATTGGTACTATTGTTACCGTTATCGTTATTATTCGCGTTATCATTCGCGTTAACATTCACGTTATCATTATTGTCGTTAGAATTCACGTTGACATTATTGTTTTCATTCGAAACTTCTATACCGTTATCAGGATTAACATCTGGTGAGTTTAAACTAACTTCTACTTTCAAATTATTATCAGCCATTATTACTGCAAATTGCGTAAATCACTTAAAAGGGTAATATTACTTTGCTAAACAGATTGTCGAATTGTTTTTATATGAAGATTTCTTCTTCTGGTGAAATTTTCCCTTTTCGTTGTTTTTGACTGAAAGGGGAAGGCGCGTCACCCGGAACCGCAGTCACGTGGTGTCTGTCACGCGGGTTCGCATCCCCGTTTCAAGAGCGGGGATATGTATCCGACGGCCACAAAAACGACTGGGTTAACCCTAGGGTGTGGTCCTTTCATTTCTTTTTATCGGCGAAACCCTACACGAAATTGACAAGACACCTAAATGTGTTGAAAAAGAAAGTGTCAAGTTTCTTTTTACTGACTTTCGGAAGTCTCGTGTATAGTTACTAACAATACTGAGACCTAATTAAATTATATTAAAAGTCAGGATAACCCTCAATTAGCCTTATATAAAGAGCTGATTATTTGTATATTAGTTGTATAATAAATATATAGTTTTTAAATAGACTAAGCAAAATATAGATAGTTTCTATTACTTATGACTTCTACTGTTGACGGTGTTAACAATGTACCTCAACCACCGGTGGTGGTTGATCAAGTCTCCAAAGAATACTTTTTAGACCGCATAGCTCAAAAGGTTATGAGCCCTGCTGCGCAAAGAGAGAACTCTATCCGAGTAACCTTATGTGGTGCTAAAAACTTTCAAGTTTGGTTAAAGAGAATCACTAGTTTTGTGACTGTG
>JAMSGM010000143.1:0-13581 GCA_030462875.1 Grigorovia humatica | reverse complement strand
TTTATCTTCTTTGATTTTATGTATCACTTTTATATAACCAACGAAGATGGTATATATCATTTATTAGTAATAAATGTAATTTACATAATCAATAAGTCTTTATCACGTAATAGTACTAGATTACTGATATGATCTCTAATAGCTCTTACACTATTAGACCAACTTATTGATATCGTTCACGTGAGATTTTTCATCTCAACATCACTGCGTAACATCTGTTTTCAACATTTTTCCTTAAACTACCTAAATTGAGAGACAGCCAGTATTTTAGCAAAAATATATGCTAGCTGGTTTGTTATGGCAATATGAAATGCCTCCAACAGGCCAGATTCGGTTGGTATACTGGTGAATGAAGTAAAAATGAACTTTAATTTGTTTCGTCTTTGATTGGAAAACTGGATGCTTTAGCAGCTTTAAAGCAGGCTCATTATCAATCAATAACTTATGGGTGCCTTCATGATGTGAAGTATCTCTAGGATTCATCTAGCCATACAATATCCGTTACACTTTCATTAGCAGTAACATTCAGCTTCGGTGGGAAGATGATACAAGACATCGAGTCCGTTTTGAGCACCAGGCTATTGGACCACCACTATACTCTACAGCATAACCGCAAGAATAGTTGGAAGCTGCTGCACCTGCATAGGATGTATCGGAATACTTTGTTAAGTAGTATTCTGAGTGTATTCTATCCCTTCAGTCTTAGTAGAGTACAAATAATGTAAAATGCTTTTGGTACCATCCTAATGGACAAAAAGGATACTAATGCGCGATATATGGTCTACCTGTGTATGCAAAATATAATAGCATTCCAATTAGGCTTTAAAATTTTGTGATATCCGTCCATTTAGGAGATCGTAACCGGAATACCTGTGTTAAACAGTTTTGAAAATCCCAACTCATCGACCTTCTTCTCAATATAACTTTCTAGCTTGATAGTGATTTTGTTTGCCGTTTTTGTAATGTCCAATCCTAGGAAGTTACTGACCTTTCCGAGATCCTTCATCTCATAGGCATCAGATAGGAGACCTATGGTCTCAGCGATTTCCTCATAAAAGGACTACCAATCAGTAAATTTTGTACATACAACGCTACTGTACACAATCCTGACTTTTTACGACGGAAGTACAGTCCAATTCAAATGGGTGCTGTGTGAAACCAGTATTTCTTAAGATTTCATATATAATATTCATTCCATAGCAATGGGGATTGTTTCAAACCATATAAGATAGTATTCAATTTCCATACTTTTATCAGGCTCAATATCATATTAAAGGTCTTTGACAGTATTTGGTTTGGTAGACATTTCTGTGAAGGTATATCTATTGAAGCAATTGATTGTATAAAATGTAAATCTATATATTTTTCTTTTCAATTTTCATTTTCCAAGTCTGCGAATTCACATTATGAATGAAACACAAACCTATATTTAAGTGTGGTCACATTTTTAAAAATTCACGACATTGTTTACCAGTGTGACTTACCACATAATTGAAGTTGACACTTTTATGCTTAAACTTAGAGTTTCCCTTTTTTTTGATTTTACCAAAATTCTCAACGGCAAGCAAGGCTGTATCTTGTGGCTCTTCTTGCAATGCTAACTCATTAATATAAGTTCTGACACTACGGAGATCGGAAGCTGTGAAGTGACCTTAGTTGTAGAGTGATTTCTTCCTGAAAGTTTCTTTCAAACTACCAATCGTTAAAACAGTTGTAGGCATTTCTTACTTGCAGATTTCTACAAGTTCGGGGATTTATTCATAGTTTTAATTAGTACCAGATCAATAAGATTCAATGAAGGTCAACCGCCTTCACCTTCACCATATGTTTCAAAGTTAATTTTCCAAACTGCTCCTTGATGATTTTGAAAAGCTTCTTACCAGCACAGTTTCGTCTGTCTAAACCCCTATAGTCTTAGGAAAGAATAATGGACATTGTTGAACATATAAGTTTGAGATAATGTTGTTGTTGTAAGTGTTTCCAACATTCCAATAATTGGGCGTCTGTATTTATTACTGCTGTGTTTTCCCAATGAACAACTCTATCGTAATCGTAATCATCTTCAAAATATGTAGGGAGTGGGATAAACAAATTTCCTAGAGCTTCTTTCATCTCGTCATCTCAATCATTAAAATTTATACTGGAAGTTAAAACTGTATCTAACGTCAATCAAACGTCAAGAGGGCTTGTAGCCTGCAGAAATCTAAGCAGGAGATCATATCTATGATTACTGTAATTTGACAAGGTACGCTGAATCAATACCCAAAATCAACCTGTTATATTATCGTCAAACAGCTCGATGATGCTTGCTTATATCTTAAAATTTTTATCTCCTGCTTTATTTTTAGTAAGTGACCGTATTGAAGTACGTCTAATAAACTCAACAAGTTCATTACTATGGAAACGTATTTTACCAAAGCATAAAGTGCACCAAAAAAAAAACAAAGGCATTATACCACCAAATACTCTCATATTGGCTTCTCCTGTTCTCCATACACTGGTGCAAGTTTTGTAAATGCTTGTTATAACTTTCATTCCTCATAAGGAGCTGTCAGATGATTTTGAAATTTAAAATACAGACTATGCGATAAAGTTCCCTTATCTTAGAAAACAATCCAATTCCCTTACTGGCTTAATTTATTACATCTGAGAATGCTAAGCAGAAAAATAATCGGGTTTAATATTCCTTACATTGTTGTGTAGCTGTTAGATATACTTCAGTAATGCGGACTTCGAGGGAAGTATGCCTTTTTGAAATTAACACTTTATTTGCATTTGTGAATGATATTTCATGAATCCAGGTAACACGGTTTGATTACACAAACGCAGTCATGCTTATTTACCACAACACTATGAGCAAGAAGACAGATAGTGAGTAATTATTGGAAATTTTATGATAAGAGGCAACACTACAACCAGCAGGCTTAATGCTATTAAATTGATTGGAAGCTACCCTAGCACTTTTTGCTTATAAGTAAACATGTTTGTATGAAGTTCTGGAAAGGTTTTAAGGATTCGTTTTCTTGGAATCTCATTACCAGAAATCAATGAGGGTCATGAGATTACTTCTTGCTATGTCATTTTATAAGAAATAAGTAAATCATCAAATTACTGTTGTAATTACAGCTATCTTCAAAGCTCCGTGCCTATATCTAAATGTACATGCGGTTATAACCATCATCCAGAAACGGTCTGGGAGGTAAAAAGTCTTTCACATGGTCTGGAAAGATCAACAATGGTATTCAATAAACATTTGAAACCAAATTTGGCAAATTTCGTATTATTCAGTATCTTTCTGCTGCAGAACACAGGTTGATCTATGGTAACATTTATATGCGAATGATAATTTGTTGCATTAGCTCGAACCAGATAGTATTAAAAAAAAAAAAGGTTTGACTTGAACATCACTAATGAGATGAAGAGTTCTAACAATGTAAACAACTTCTTAGCTTTGAATACATCAAAAAAGCAGGACTTTATTAGCCAGCTAGTTTGGAAAAGACAACTGCTTAACTGGGTTCAATAATAGCGTTAATAGTAATCTCAGAAATACTGCATACCTTGACAGCCGTTCCCTACATTGCGAAACATCAAAACAGTTCAAAGCTTAATCAGATATTTGCTGCTATATATAGCGTGATATGCAGATTTCTCTCTATGAAAATTGTAATAAATCCCAAAAAAGTTGGTCTGTAAGAGGAGGAAGAAAAAGAATAATATTTTGACTCACTCCTAGAGACAAAAAACGCACCAACAAACGCAACGCATAGAAATGCATTAAATTATGTTCCACTATTTCTGATACATCCTATGCAAATGCACCAGATTGTGAGTTTTCTTATAAATATGGTGATGGAATTTAGCACTAGAAGCAGCCATTTAATTACTAGTGATATTCTGCATGTTGATAACTTTTGATACCTTTCCACGATGGTCAAAAAAAACTAGCTTCAACTGGAAGTAGAAAGAGAAGTACAGTCATAACATTAATAGTGGCGTCACTGGCGGCAGTATTATTATTTTTATTATCATTACTATTGTCATTGTTAGGTTGATTATTCGAGAGTGAGAATCATTTTGTCTTTTTCAATCTTTTCTGCTTGGTATAAGTATCGCTTTGATACTTATACCATGTGGAAGTTGAAAACGGATTTACCACAATATGACACCGAACTGTTAGACTTCATACGATTTTATCCAGTACGATATCATACGCTAATAGATAATCTCACTTTAGCACTACAATGTATACTACGTGGTGTCCATTAACTGCTACTTGTGTTAATGATGAATGGTCTATCGTTTCAACATCAATTCCTACAACTATAACTTCTTATATGAATTTGATTATCAGCATAAAATCTAAACACTTTAAAACTACTTCAATTTTGAAAGTCTCTGCACCAAAAAGTCAACTCGATCACACAGTACAAAGACCTACTTATTTTCAGATAATTGTTAGTACTAATATTAAACGAATAATCAGAGTTGATCCTTAAAAACCAACCATGTAATGCCATTGAAGCAGAAGTTTTGATGAGCTTCGAAATTCCATAAATCATATCACTACCGATTACACAATGAATTTTGAATTAACCTTTTTAGATATGTTGCTTTACATTCTATTAGAATGATTATCGCTGAAAAGAGCCCATGTATTTCTCCAAATATTTCCATACACAAGCATGCCTAAAGTGGAGATGTCGCCAAGAAGTCATGAATGTCTCAAACACTTGTTCATCTGATTGCTTGATGATTGCAATGTTCATTTAGTTTCTAAACATTTATGAATGTTTGTTCACTTTTTCAGCATTACAAAAAAACTTCAAAACCTCGGTTTTCCTGAAATCAAGAGTCTTAAATTCAAGCTACTATCTAAGCAGTATGAAATTGCGGGTTGCAGTGCAAGGCTGCTGTCATGGAGAACTAAATAGAGTGTTCAGATGGGTAAATTCAGTTCATAAGAAGAATCCTTTAGATCTACTGATCATTCTTGGTGACTTTCAAAGTCTTAGAAGTGCAGAGGACTTCAAATCCATTAGTATACCGCCGAAATATAAAAAATTGGGGGATTTCCCAGCATATTACAAAGATGAGTTAACGTGTCCAATTCCAACATTTTTTATAGGTGGAAATCATGAATCAATGAGACATCTAATGCAATTGCCATATGGTGGCTATGTTGCTAAGAATATATACTACCTAGGCTATTCGGATGTAATATGGTTTAAAGGTATTAAAATTGGAGCATTGAGCGGAATTTTTAAAGAATGGGATTTTGGGAAAACTAGGCTTGATTGGGAACAAGCAGAGTCCAAAAATTGGAAAGTTGATATTAGATCTTTATATCATGTTCGCAAATCAGATGTATTTCCTCTATTTTTGATGCAGAGCAGTACTAATATAATGTTAAGTCATGACTGGCCAAATGAAGTTGTGTATCATGGTAATTTGAATCGTTTATTGAAAATTAAACCTTTCTTTAAGAAGGACATCAATACCAACGAATTGGGAAGCCGTTTAAACTGGCAACTTTTACAATCTATAAAACCTAAATGGTGGCTAAGTGCACACTTACATGTTAGATATGAAGCAACGGTTAAACATGGCACCGATCCTACCACCAAAGGAGAAAAAAAAAATGATAATGAGATTGAGTTAGAGTTATTTAGTGATACCAATGCATCAGAGCTGGATGACGTTCGCAAGATTGATGAAAACAACATTACAAAATTTCTATCACTCGATAAATGCTTACCTAAGAGACGGTGTTTTGAAGTAATTGAAATTGAACCTGATATTAACCATGCATCTTTTACGAATGAAAAACTATACTGGGATCAAGAGTATATCGAGAACTTAATCCATTTTGAGAAACACAAAGATGCCTTCCAGAAACTGCCATTTGATCAAATCGACTGGAAAAGCTTGACTCAAGGAGTCAAAAGATTTCATGAACCACATACCGATCAATTTTTGATTCCTGACTACGTTGAGGGAATACAAAGTAGGGAGCATATTCAAACGGCTGCATTCAGAAAAAGATTCTTGGATCAGTAGTAATTGTGTTGTTTCTTTTTCTGTAATGATAATACTCTCTAATGACTGATGAGGTCCTTGGAAATAAAATTGTGTCAGTTACTCTAATTGAATGGGTTTTACTAGACTGGCTTCTCCATTTCTGTAAACCTCGGAATTATGAAGGAGTTCAAAATATTATTTAAAATTTAATTGTTCTTATATTCCAATCGACAAACATAATGGTACAGAAATGTATGATATTTTCATGTCATCCTTTGCACTCTTCAAATATATGTATGAAATTATGAAGCTGTCACTGCTTTCGTGAAAAATGTATACAACCATGTTCATTTTGTAAGAGTGAACATTTCGATATTTGATTGATTAGCTTCAAATTCGTGTTTCTTTAAACTTTGGTTGTTTGCCTCATCATAAATGATATGGGTTATGATGTATTGCCACTTCACTACATAAAAAAAATACTTCATGTATACAAAACAAGACATGAATTTCAACATACTCCTTTTTTTACGTAGTCCCATTAGAATTATTTACTATAAGTAAAAAAAATATAGACTATAACAGAGCTTACACTTAGAGCTTGCTCAATAGTTGCTATGTGAATAGAAACTTGCAAAACAAAAACTGATATAAAATTTAAAAAAAACAATAAGCTTTTGAATAAAACTAAAACTTAAATACTTGTTCAGAGGTATAACCTAATTCCTGTAATATACCGGTTAGTTCACCTTGATCTGCTGGACTCTTTTTCTCACCCGAAACTGATTTCATGAAAGGGGGCGGTCCACATATAAATAATTTTGTATTTTCACTTGGTTTAGCGATATGGGTCTTTAGAAACTCTTTTGTTATAAATCCTATTTGAAAATTATCATTGTCACCATCATTCTTATTATCAACAAAATAAGTGACATTAAATTTATCGGGATATCTTAATTGTAGATCATCTAATTGTTTTCTCAGTAAA
Organism: Grigorovia humatica; assembly: GCA_030462875.1. Taxonomy (NCBI): domain Eukaryota; kingdom Fungi; phylum Ascomycota; class Saccharomycetes; order Saccharomycetales; family Saccharomycetaceae; genus Grigorovia; species Grigorovia humatica. The sequence continues at coordinate 6,572 of JAMSGM010000143.1, read as the reverse complement.
ATGTCATTTGGTGTTTTATTACCATATAATAAAGTAATTCTAGTTTTCTCATTTTCATTCGGTACGATATGAGAAATCAATTGAAATAATGGAGTAATACCAGTACCAGCTCCTATCAATGTTATGTTATCAAATGAATTTTCTTGCCACTGCCATTTTTTAATAGGTCCTTTAAATGAAACAACATGGTTTGGTTTTAATTGAAAAAGGTGGCTTGACATTTCGCCATCAGGATAATGTTTAATCAATAACTGAAATTCTCCCTTTTGTGATAAATGACTGATTGGTGTATAAGGTCTTATTACTGGTTTGCCGTTAGTGTTAATGAATTTAGTCAATAAGGCAGAAGCTAATGTTAAGCCTAATTCAGATTCTTTTGTTGGTAACCTAAATGTGAACTTTTTAGTATTGTGCGATTCGACTTCAATCTTACTAATGGATAAATCAATCCAATTATTGTCACCAATAAAGACTTTTTTATTATCATTAATAACTGTTCTTGTCGTAGTCAAATAGAAGGCAGCAGATGCAAAGACCAACGTCCCAATGGTAAGGGGAACAAACTTTTTATTAGATCTCAGGTAATTCATTCTTGCAATAAGTCACTCTTCAGAAAGTTCAGGGCAGACGCTGAAAGTGTTGATGTAGAGATGTCTTTATTTGTTTGCTAAATCAATATATACGGAGTAATTTTTATTGTGAAACCAATGAGAGAAGATATTCTAAACAGGCAAGAGAAAATCTCAGCCCTATTTTCTACGAACTGTAAATCACGCAATATAATAGCATCGCATTATCTCGCTATGTCCAAGCAACTCCGTTCACCTCTTCCAACAACAGCGAAAAAGCACCAAGGTTCCAGCCGAGAAAACTGTAAGCTTAGCCCTAACACTCACTATGCCCTCTTTAGGGGATTGTTTGTGGTAATTCTCGAGGGTAATAATATTTTTTCTTTTAACTCAAGGAAATTTAAATATATAAAGCTTGAAAAACTGTTCATATATATCTAACATTAGGTCATGCTTCCCTGGAATAATTTTAGTTCTCTTGTCGAAATACTGATTCTGTTGAACAATAAGCCACAGAAAATCCCATCAAGCCGCTATGCTGACTAAATTATCTCACGCTGAACTTATAAAATTAATAAAACAAAAATGTATCCCACCACTGTTGTCTAAATTTCATAAGGGTCAATCCGGGGGAAGAGTTTGCATTATTGGTGGTTGTGAGGACTATACCGGAGCACCATTTTTCAGTGCTAATGCAACCGCATTGATGGGTTGCGACTTGACGCATGTTATTTGTGAACAAAATGCAGCCACGGTTATCAAGTCTTACTCACCAAATTTAATGGTACATCCATATTTATTCGATAGTAGTAACGAAAATATCAAGGACAAATTAAATAATAATATGGATAAAGTTTTTCAGCTATTGGAAAGAATTTATGTGATTGTAATTGGACCAGGTTTGGGTAGAGATCCAAATATGTTACAGTCAATAAAGTTGATAATCAAACATGTTTTAAACCAAAAAAATGGTCAAATACCGATAGTTATTGATGCAGATGGATTATATTTGGTATCAAAAGATAATGAAGTTAGAGAAATGTTAAAAAAGTTCCCAATGGGAAAGATTGTTCTAACACCAAATGTTGTGGAATTTAAGAAACTATATGACTCAATATTTGAAGGTGATGATGCAACGGAAAGAAGTGATAACAAAAACAATGATAAAATGGGCTATCAAATCGCTAAGAAATTAAATTGCATTGTTATCGAAAAAGGTAGCGAAGATCGTATCTATTCTCCAATTGAAGACAAATTTTTGATTAATAATCAAACTGGCTCCAATAAAAGGGTTGGTGGACAAGGAGATACATTGACAGGGACTGTTGCTTGTATGTTAAATTATAGTCGTTTAATGTTTGATTTGAATGTTATGAATCATGATCTAAAAAATGAAAAATTGAAATGGGTAGATTACGCTTTATTGAGTTGCTATGCTGGATCATCAGTGACAAGAGAATGTGCTAGACTTGCATTTAATTCCAAGGGTCGTGCCATGCAAACATCCGACTTGAATGAGCATGTTGGCAAGGTTTATGCGAAAATTTTTGAGTAGTCTTGATATCTTCATTAAATATCAAACATTGTGAGAAAAATGCTATCTGAATATCATCCTAATTAGCATACTCAGTTGAAATAAGTCTGGCTCATGCCTCAAAAAGTATAGTGCGACAAGTTGGTGCAAGCTACACGGTCATTCTTATCAATTCGAATATCAACTTTTTGATAATTTATATTGCGTTAAAGTTCAAAGTAGGAGAATAATTATTTTAATACTGATAAGATACTTAATGGATGGCCTGGAAATTAAGGAGTCCTGATTAGCTGTAAAATAGACCTTCCTTAAGACGGAGTTTTAACTAGTACTCTGCCCGGTTTTGGTGTGAAGGTTATGTATGGTAGTTAAGCAAGGTTTGTGCTGTAATGTGCTAATATGAATACTCACGCTATATAAAACATCTAAATATTACGAGACGCTTTAAGAAGTAAAAGACTTATGCCAAATGCTACCACCCAAACACCCAGATTCCAAAGATGCAAAATCTTTCGTACAAGCGGACAAAGAAATGCTATTTCCAGATGCAGTAACCGACATGTTTAGAAATTTATACTACTGAAAATGAAGTTTAAGGTGCAATGGTCAGTGATTTGGGTATATTCATTTTTGTTAATGTTGTTCCAAATTCGTTACCAAAAGAAACTTGAAAAAATTTCATATTTTTCACACACTAGATAGTTTATTTCTTAATAGGCCTGATCATTGCAAAAAGACAATGTCTTACTATAGTTCATGTGGTGCTATTGTTTAAAATTTTGTCTAGCTGAATTCCATATTTCTTAAACTAACTGGTATACCTGTCACGACCGATTTAATTGATGCATTTGAGCTTTTTTGTTTGGCTGCGCTTCAAAAATTGTATTTAAACAATGTAATTTAAATTGGTTAGAAAAACGTTGTTTTCTCTGCACTTTACAATCTTTTTTTTTTTTATTGAAAGAATATCGAAATTATTACACTTGAAAAATGCCAAGATTAGTTTTAGTTAGACACGGTCAATCCGAATGGAATGAAAAAAACTTATTCACCGGTTGGGTTGATGTTAGATTATCAGCCATTGGTGAAAAAGAAGCTGCCAGAGCTGGTCAATTATTAAAGGAAAAGAATGTCTTACCAGATGTTTTATACACCTCTAAATTATCCAGAGCTATTCAAACCGCTAACATTGCTTTATCTGAAGCTGATAGATTATGGATTCCAGTTAACAGATCATGGAGATTAAATGAAAGACACTACGGTGACTTACAAGGTAAGGACAAAGCTGAAACTTTAGCTAAGTTCGGTGAAGAAAAATTCAACACTTACAGAAGATCTTTCGATGTTCCACCACCACCAATTGCTGATGACAACGAATTTTCTCAAAAGAACGATGTCAGATACAAAGATGTTGATCCAAATGTTTTACCAGCTACTGAATCTTTAGCTTTAGTCATCGACAGATTATTACCATACTGGCAAGATACTATTGCTAAGGATTTATTAGAAGGTAAGACCGTTATGGTTGCTGCTCACGGTAACTCCTTGAGAGGTTTAGTCAAGCACTTAGAAGGTATCTCTGATGAAGGTATTGCTAAATTAAACATTCCAACTGGTATTCCATTAGTTTTCGAATTAGATGAAAACTTAAGACCATCTAAGCCATCTTACTACTTAGACCCAGAAGCTGCTGCCGCTGGTGCCGCTGCTGTTGCTAACCAAGGTAAGAAATAAGTAATGTAATAAGTAACCTATTTATTATTTTTACTATATTATCTGACTTCTTGTAACGACAACATTTATATAAATTTGAATTTAATTATAAAGTTTATGTACTAAAGTTTTAATGATTTCAAATAACGTTTTTTAACAGCGTTTTATGTTATACTTAATTGTCACTGGAATTGCTATTTGTAGGTTGTAGGCACAGTTTACGGATAACTTTATCTATATTTTTTCTGTTCTATTATTCCTTTTCACTGTAATACTGCTTGCTGGTACTAATTGGTTATTATATGCACAAAAAGACTTGAAGGATACTTTGCAGGAACTCTAAAAAAATGAAAACTTTTTTCGCAGACATGAGATGTTTCTTGCAAATCAAACTATATGATTTTTTATTAAGGATTACTACTGATCAAAGTGTTAAGCCCTAAATACTAAATTGAACCCAGCCTTATTATTAGCTGGTCTTTGCAAGAAAAGGGCGGGCAGAACATTATGGTAAATGTTCTGCCATGATTATAAAGAGATAGAGAGCTAGAGAGATAGAATCCAAAATTTTTGTCAGATAATGCTCACACAATAGCGCACAAAAAGAAAATCCTTGACAGTATAGGTTAAAAGTATTTGTGTAATTGTAATTTTTGATCTGATTTTACTCACCATTACTCAAGGTTAGTAGCCTCAGACTATTCAAGAAACTTTAATTAAACGTGGATATATGCTTGAAAATTAATCTTTCCTGCACCTTAGTTCTTGTTCATTAAAAATAAAAGCTATAATAAATCCTGCACCTTAGTTCTTGTTCATTAAAAATAAAAGCTATAATAAATCCTGCACCTTTTCAAAAAATGAAATATTATAGTATTTTGGAAGCATTTTTTGATTGTTCAATGTTGAACATATGATAAATACATAGAAGCAAATTAGCTGAGTCAAATAAGTCTTCCAAGACGCCATTTAGAGATATGGCAGCGAAATTGTCTATTCCTAATTTACTGTTTCATGTATAAGAGAAATGTGACGGAATTGATGGTAATTAACAAATCGCGAGGCCTAATTCTACAATTTACCTGTCTTTCGCTACTGAAAAACTATCCCATAACCCACTTCTAGAAGAGCAACAGTACACTACGAGGTATAGCCCAACGTCTCGATATTCTGGTTTACCGTTTTATCATAAAAGTTCACTTTGTGCACTTTCCAAGTAAAAGAATATATCGAAGTTTTGAGCTATGCGGTCTAAAAAGTATTCTTTGGAGACTTGATCAACCACCACCGGTGGTTGAGATACATTGTTAACACTGTCAAAGTTAGAAGTCATAAGTAATAGAAACTATCTATCTCTGTCAACGTTAGAAGTCATAAGTAATAGAAACTATCTATCTTTTTAGTCTATCTAAAAACTATATATTTATTATACAACTAATATACAAATAATCAGCTCTTTATATAAAGCTAATTGAGAGTTATCCTGACTTTTAATATAATTTAATTAAGTCTCAGTATTGTTAGTAACTATATACGAGACTTCCGAAAGTCAGTAAAAAGAAACATGACGCTTTCTTTTTCAACAAAATTAATAAAAATAAATGCCACCTGCCAGAATTGAACTAGCGACCTTTGCATTACAAGTGCAACGCTCTACCACTAAGCTAAGGAGGCATTAATCGGTTGTTGTTGTTATAATTGAAGATTGAGTTTAAGACTTCAAGCTGTCACATGGTCTAAAATTAGTTGAGTCATTTTTAATTGAAGTTTAGTCATGATCAAATTAGTGACTGTTCCGGTCGATACAACCATACACCACAACAATGATTGTTACACTACCTCGTCGTTATTTGTCTGACAAGTCTCTTACCGTATTTGTAAATTAGTTATCCAAATTGTCATCGACAATTTGTGACGCAACATGAAAAGTTTTCATGAGAATAATTATTATATAAAGAGCTCTAATTTCTAATTGAAATTAGAATTCGAGTTCGAGTTTTTATATTTTATTATATATTTTGTTTTATAAGAAAACATCTAGAATTTGAATAATAACATCGCCATTACCTTGGTTCATTTTATTATTAGTTTCACCCTAAATCTTGTATTAAGATATTATAAGTTAATTTACATTACAACAGTTGTTACGATTGGGTCTTTTGCTAATATGTTTTAACAGTTAATATTATCCGACCTAGTTAAATTGGATCTTTAACTGGTAATAATTCTTTTAAGCTGTCTGAACTCTCGTTCTCTCTCTGAACTCTGGTTATATAAAACTAGATAAAACGTGCAAACAAATTTCAACTGGATAGATGATCCCTTTTTATATCAAATTTATAACTCATTCATTCAATCTCTCACTATAACAATTTATTCATACATTCTTCTAAAATCTTCTCATCTCTTATCGGGGTCATTACATCCGATAAGGCTTCATTTTATCAATCACAACACTCTGCTGATCACTGTGCGGTAGTTTACATCCGAGAGGCTTTCTCAACGCTCAACACTAAACTCTAATATCCCCTCACGGATTCATTACGTCCGTGAGGCATTCACAATACTAATCATAAAACTCTTATCACATTCTTTATCAAACTCTTATCACGTTCTTCTTCGAAACTCAACAATCTTTCTGTGAAAAAACAATACACGTCGTAAAACAGACATATATCGTATAAATGTTTGTATAAAAGTACAATAATTGCGTAGGATGTGTTTGTTAATACTTATTTTCAATGTAAAAGAAAATC
>JAMSGM010000142.1:0-13865 GCA_030462875.1 Grigorovia humatica | reverse complement strand
AGACAACTATTATTAGTATATAATAGTTAAAACAGATGGATCTTTGAACTAATAAGATCACTTATATCAGAATCAGAATCAGGTTAAAATATATATCAAATACTTGTTGTTTCTTTTTGGGAAGAACCATTTATTTCAGACAAGTGTTCATCATTAATCTTTGAAAAGTTAGAATTCATTATAAATTATGACCTTAATGTAAAAATAAAAATATAATATATTTTGTCGCTGTCTATATAAAATAAATATAGAAAATATATAAAGAATTAATGATGAACGAACTGTCGGAAACAACGTTCTGTTTGTACTATTTATATAAAAATAATTTCTGTCCTAATTGATGATTTGGACAGATAAAAAGAAACGGTAAAAAATTTTCACTTAATGTTTTGATATTACCATTATAAATCACTATTTTCTCATTATTTGTTTGTAATTATGTGTATACACACAAACACCGTCGTATTTTGATTATTTTGCATGCACGATTGGTCAAGTCTCCAAAGAATATTTTTCTTACCACTTAGTGCAGATGCCTCCACTAAAACTTTCATTAACTGCGCAATAAAATACATGTAAGTTGGTGATGGCAGTTGGTGATGGTACCCAATTCTTTACTTCCGTAGAAGCGCAAGTGGTTTAGTGGTAAAATCCAACGTTGCCATCGTTGGGCCCCCGGTTCGATTCCGGGCTTGCGCAATTCTTTAATCCGATATAGTGTAACGGCTATCACATCACGCTTTCACCGTGGAGACCGGGGTTCGACTCCCCGTATCGGAGTTTCTTTTTTTAAATCTTCATAAGTTTAAAAAAAAATGCATACCGTTGAGCTTACTTCCACCATCTTACATTGTATCTTTTATTAGTTGGCATTATACATTTTTTGAGCATATAAATTCATAAATACACCAAATAGTAGAGTTTTGACCCCAAAAAATGACATGATGAACCGACATCGAGCAAAGACTGGCTAGTTAAGGAAAAGGTCTAACGGTAAAAGAATCTGAACTATTCAAGCAAAAAATATTTCAAAAGGGTATGAACCCTGTTATCAATTATTGGGAATCACAAAAGGTTGGCAAATCTCTTCAAAATCGTCGGTGACGTTGTTGTTACAGTGTTTTCCATTAATTTAGAGAAATATAATGCAATTATTTTTCAGGCATTTACAAAACTTTCCACTAGATCCAATGCAACACACTTTGAAATATGGATGATAAACTTTGAATTCACTGCAGTCAAATAACACAGATATTTCGATCACACTGCTCTCCTTATCTGAGCCAGCCTTTCCCACGTTGTGAGAGAAATAATCACGTGCTTTAAAATCTTGTATAAAAAAAGTGTAACCCTAATATATTTTCTTAGGTTTTAGAAATTAGGGTTACCGTTCACAAATTTCATAATATGCATTTTCGTTATACAACGTATAATATATAGAATAGGATAAATAGGATACACAGGATACTCATACACCGCTAAAGGAAACAGTACTTGATGACACCAAACATACCGAGACTGAACACTGACAGGAACAACAAATGCACGATAAACGCATCATCTGATGTCATAATGTAGAAGGGCAAATGGACGTAGTAGGTCCAATACAATTGCGAGATGAATCGATCAAACTTGTACGAGATGGTGTTATATTTGCCTTTTGAATGCGCCCTGACCTGTTTCATGGTGGGGACCCACTCTAGGGAACATTTGTCACTTGCCGGATGTATCACAAAGTCCATCGTTACGGTGTATGATGTATGTTATTTTTATTTATACTATTATATCTTGGTTATATTTTAGATGTTGAAATAAATAATGAAAAACGAAAAAGTTGCGTAGGTATTGTAAACAAATAATCTACTTTTCGTTTTTGAAAAGAGAGAAAAATGATTTCTTCTTAGAGTTGCTGCTGCTGTGCATTAGCGCTTCTTGTCTCAGACGTTCTATGTCGAGGGACTGTCTGACCTTGGGGGAGGCGGTACCGGGTGTTCTCACGTGTCTGCTGTGTCTTGCTGGCTGCGTTTTATCTTGTGTGTGGCCACGTGCATTAGTGTGGCTAATGTCGTGACTGCTGAATGATAAATTACTAGCACTATGCTTATTGTTAGTACTATTATTATTATCACTATTACTATTATTATGCGGCAATGAACCAGTGGAAAAATCAATCTCTTGGTATTCCAAATCCAATGAATGTCTTTTTATCTTATCTTCATTTCTTAATGATTGAGTTCTTATGGGCATTAATGGCTTATAAGTACTCGAATTTCCCACAGCAAGATTCGTTCTAGCCGCATTTGTTCTCGACTTATCATCCAAATCCATGACATCGCTCCTTTTATGGGTTTTATCTAATTTTAGTTGAATACTTTCACTTGAAGACAGAGAAACAAAACTTTCCTCCATTTCTAAATTGTTTCTGCCAAGATTTCTGGTAGACAAGGATTTAGAATTCAAATTCGAATTTAAATTACTTTCTTGTGATAAATTCATTTCGTTGAATGAAAGTTCTAATGGTCTGGTTGTGTTTTTCTTGGCCTTGGTAATTTCACTTATAGAATGTTCTTCGCTATCATTATCATTATCATCATCAACAATGTCCTTCTTGATCTTTTTTTCTGTTTCAATATCAATATTTTCTTTGGCGTCATTGAAGTCGTCTATAGAATTATTCGAGCTTGTTGTATCTTCTTGACTAAACATTTTATTATCAGTGTTATTATCCTTCGCTGCATTCTCCTTCTTTATATTCGTATCTCTCAAAGGTGAAATTTCAATCAATATACCTGTATTATCACAATGTTTATTCTTATTATTGCCTATTTCACTTTCAATCTTTTGATTAATTTTAGTCGGTGTCATTAGATTATTGTTTTTATTACCATAATTATCAAGATTATCATTATTAGTTTCAACTATTGTACTATTGGATGGATTATAAGGGAATGGATTGGCTGAATATTTTTGCTTGTTCAACAAAGCAGTAGTTGCATTAAATAACGTTGAGGATAGCATAGGATTATCTGTATAACCATTACCGTTATTATTACCATAGTTTACCCTTGTTGGATCCATGATATTCATTTGCTTTGATGTATGTCCTGATTGAAATTGTATCATATTTGGAACCCCTTGTATACTTTGAATTGGTTTATTATTGGTACCATTGGTTGAATTTAAACTACCATCATTGAATATATTTCTGACACCGTTTTTGATTGGTGGCATTGGCGCCAGGGGATTATTTGATGTTTGCTTTTGCTGTTGCGGTTGTGGTTGTACAGTGTTTGTTACGAGAGGTATATGTGATGGTGATTCTCGATGTTGTTGAGAGTTCATAATTGGTACTTGTACCGCTTGGGGCGGTAATGGCTGTGATGATTGATTCGTCATGGCACCGCTTTGAATAATGTTATTTGAACCATCTGATAATCTTTTCATAGAAACATATTCTGATTGCTGTTGCAAATTAGTTTGATCATTAAAAATATTTGAACTCATTGGAGTAGAAGATTTTGACATATTGGGGAATGGATTATTCGATTTATGCTGTTTGACCCAAGGCTTGGCATTTTCTGCAGCATCGAAATTATTTTTAAGATTATTAGGAAAATCTTGAGTTTCTTTACCACTATTAATACTATTGGATGTATGGTAATTTTGAGTATTGTTATTGTTACCATTTTTAGAACTATTTTCTCCGAAAATGTTGGTAGAATGAGTACTAGAATATGATTGAGCAGATGATGCATATGATCCTATACTCTTCTGACGTTGAGGGTTATTTTTAGATAATGTTGGCGCGGATAAACGATTTGTATTGTAGTTTGTGTAGTCCTCTTTGGTATATTCGGTAGTTCCCGGGAATGTTGTCGTAATATTATTTAAAAGCGAGTCATCATTATTTATCGTGTTACTTTTAGATGAATCCACAGTATGTGTTGTATGTCTCGATAATTTTTCTTCGAGATGTGTATTTTTATCCAGTCCATCCATTAGTATGTTGGAGTTGCCACTAAAACTGTTAACATTTGGTTTAAAATTAATATCAATCTTAGAGTTAATCTCAAAATATGATAGGTATAAATCATTCAGTATATCCAAATCGCTATTTGATAATTTGACGGAATCATCGTCAAACTTTTTCCCTTGATTTATTAGTTGATTTTGGATAGCTTGGCTCTTTTTCTGTAAATTGATAAATCTATCAAAATCATAAGGGCCCAGATGATATTTGTCACTTATAGGTATTTCTATGTTTAAGATGGAACATATGGCAAATAGTACTTGATAAATATTTGGTCGTGAGTATGGGTTCTCTGAAAGCATGATAACAATTAGGTTCACTAATTGAGGGGAATAGTTATTTGTTGGGATATCATATTTAGAATGCAAGATTGCATACTGGCCAGTTAACTCGAATGGGGTAGTGTAAAATAAAAGTTTATAGAGAAAGATACCTAAAGCCCAAATATCTGATTTTTCGTTAACGGGTAAATATCTGTAAAGATCAATCATTTCTGGAGATCTATACTGCGGAGTAGTATGGATATAAATGTCTTGACTCAATAATGCTATCTCTTGATGTGTGTAAACTACTGTAGGACATTTAGTAGTTGAACCAAAATCACATAATTTGAAATTATTGTGGGAATCAACAAGAACATTTTCTATCTTTATATCACGGTGAATCAAAGGCGTATCTAAATAATGCAACTGAGCGATACCTAAGGTGATATCATACATTATTTTCAGTATTTCTGATTCTGACAATTTAGTGGCCAATCTTTGATTCATATAGTCTAATAGAGATTTATTTGGACAATACTCCATCAGTAACAAAACTTCAAAACCACCTTGTTGCTTTGGATTCCTCGATGCGTTGGAATCAAAATATTGTACAACGTTTGGTTTTCCGATCAGCAGCTTCATCACATCCACTTCATTCCGCATTTCATTCAAGCCATTCTCATCGAAAACCATTACCCTTTTCAAACAAAGCAGATCGCCATTTTGTAAAGTAATTGTATTATCCTGAACATTGAATTCGTTCAGCAATTCAACAAACTTGACCAAGTATATCTGAGCAAAGCCACCTTCAGTAATATAATTGATTATCTCCACTTTGCGTGAACCAACAACGATTTCCTGACCCACAGTGTACTTCTCTACAGCCAGATTCGAAATGCTGTTATGAACACTAGAGTTAGCACTAGATTTGACGGTCCCATTGGTCTTCGCGGACATCGTGATCAAGCAAAGTAGCACCTGATGCTTTCTCTACCAGCGTATTGTTCGGTTTTTAAAGGTTGCAATTTCACATTTTCCAGAAAAATGAAATCCGAATCAGATTTGAAAGATCGAAGATCGTCAGTGTTTGTATAGAGTTTATATAACAGTATGTCAGGATGGATGCGTATTAGGGTTCGCTTCAAGACTTGAGCAAATGCAGAAGGTGTCACAGAAGTTGTCTGGCTGGTAAGGAAGACGGTTTGTCCTACTCAATGCCCGCCAGGACAGTTTCTTTCAGTTTCTTCAATTCCATGTAATTGTATGGTATCCAGACGAATTCTGTACCATCGTTTGTCTTGGAGATGGATGCCATATTATGTTCGATAAATTCTCTTAGCATTGTCCTTAGAGAAATATCATTCGAGGCGATGAAATCAGTGGCACATAATTGGCTAAACTGTTTGAATTCTATACCGAACATAAGTGAGGCCTTACGCTTCTTGGACAGTTTCTTGGATTCCTTCTCCATATTAGCTATTTGTGATTCTACCAATAGCTTAAACATTTTTTTAGAATTTGTCGTCAAAGATTGTAAGACATATTTAGCACCTTCAGAACCTTGTGATTTTTCAGAGTTACCCACTTTCATAACATCTTGGAATGAAGACTCTACACTATATGGCTCAAAATTAGTCACATCGTGGTAAATGAAATTATAGTTTTGTGATTGAACATTGTTCCAAATAATAGGCGTATATATATGATCAGTAGAGGCAATCATGGCTACTTGACGTATTGTAGCTAATAAGCTTAACATTGTTTGGAAAATATCCTTCCTTATACTTGGACCTTCAATATTATGTATCACTAGTATTAATTTTATATCGGTGGGTTGTGTCTTGTAGAATTCAATAACTTTATTAACTTGCAAAATAATGTGATTTCCCCAATATTTAGTTTCATTATTATTCAATTCTTCTGTAACTAAAATACGTGAAATATCTTTGTAAACATCTCTATAATTACATGATGGGTTGTAGCCATTTATTATAATACATGGTATAGCTTCATGTTCAATTTTTTCATCATAATCTATACGATTTTGAAAAAGGCTGATTTTCTTCAATTTAGGTGATAAATATTCTATGGCAAATTTTTCCATCAGTTCACGTTTAGAACCAACACCATAGAATAATAAATTAAAACCTTGTGATAGTTCAAACCAATATTGTGGGAAAATAGTTTCTTGTATCTCTAACAATCTATTTCTCTTTGACTTTAGGAAAAAATTATTGAATGTGTTGGCAATGATACCAAATTCATCACGGGTTACATCAGGTGCCATTGTCATTGAATTCATAGATTTTTTGAAAAAATTAGCGGATCTCTTTTGATCAAAAAACCCTTCAAATGTGTCTAAATATGTGGATAACTTACCATAATCATACGATGGTTTATAATTAACGTCATTGGGCATTGGGGTAGGTTTAAAATTTTTATTCAATTTAATATTTTTGATGGAATTATCATAATGTTTTAAACTTTCCATAATTGTTTTCTTCAATGGAGATATAAAATCATAATTAGAGGAAATCTCTTTCCTAGGTGTCTTTGGTTCTAATAACGTCGTTTCATTTCCTATAAATCTAGTGTCATCTAAATCTTCATTTTCAATAGATTGAGATCTGTTTCTTTTGGTATATTTGCGTTTCTTGTGTTCGATGGTTTTCGAGTCATCAATAATATCACTATCATCAGATTTGGTACTATCTTTAACTATATCATCTTCATCCAGTTGTTTACTATTTTCAACATCGTCCTCATCAAATTCTGCCATATCAATTTCAGGTTCATGGAAGCTACTATCATCACTGCTATACAATTCATCTTCCGTATCTAGATCAATTTTCTCTTTGATTTTTATTCTCTTTCTTCTTGTTTCTTTTGGTAAAATATTCTCTTGCGACAAATCTAATTTTATTATTTCATTTGATTTACCAAATCTCTTTTCAATGTCGCTCCTTTTCCAATTGGATTTTCTCTTTTTTGTTCCTTTCTTGATAAGATTTAATGATTCAATTTCTGCATTTTTTCCATCTTCGATAGATGCTATATCTTTGATTTTTTTAGCCTTAACACGACTCATTCCTTTCTTAGATGTTGAACTAGATTTTTTATTTTTATCTGGTACTGGCGCATCAGTTCCCTTTGCCGGTGATTTTACGACTTCTAACAACTTTCTTCTATTTGGACGATTTTTCTTGCCAGGTATTTTTACAGGCGATCTCACTGGAGACTTGCTTGTAGACTTGCTAGGGGACGATAAGATGTCTATATGGAAGAGAATATCATCCTCATTGTCATTTTCCATAGCGAAAATTTAAGCTAAATCAGCAAATTTAAGTGAAGTTTTTATTGATTTTTTTTATTTACACAATTTTTTTTATATTTACTACAAAAATTAATTCAAGATTGGAATGAAGAGACTGCTTTTACCCGGAGGTGTCCTATTCTTTGCTAACGGCAAGTTTTATGATGTTAGAAACCCCAGAAGTACCTTTTGTGCTGTCATGGGCAAATCAAAAAAATGAATTAGATAACTCTTCATATAGCTCTTGTCAATTTACCTGAACGTTTCAATTCTAATGCTCTCTTATATGGTGGGTTTGTTGGACTTTGGATGGGATCTAACGAAAGAGCCTTTTCAGCGTCTGTTTTCTCAATATGATACGTAGCATCTGAATCATAACTATCTAAACCACCACATGACATAAACGGAGCCACAGACCTTTCCTCCATGTACCAACTGGACAGTTTATTTTCTATTTGTAATTTATTCATTGATATGGTACAACCTTGGAAAAATTCCTCCACAGAGCAATTTAGGTCCAACTTGGGTGTCCAGTGTTTTGGCGGGTTATAGCCGAGACATACTACGAATGCCTCTAGTGAAGTACCTCTACTTGATCTTGGTTTAGCGCATACAACTTTATCAAATAGATAACCGAGTTGAGAATATAACATATCGATATCTCTACCTCTGAAGATCTTAGCAACAAAATTACCATTTGGTTTTAGTATACATGTAGTTAATTGTAATGCACTCAAAATTAATTGCTGTTGCACGTACTCATCAAGATCATGTAACCCAGTAACATCGGGTGCACCATCAGAACAAACGAAATCTGCTTTTTCTTGACCAAATAATTCCAGTATACGTTTTAACGTCTTTGGATGTGTGATATCAGCTTGCAAAGTCGTTACATTATCAATTGGTGACATCGGTTGTAAATCGACAGCAATAATCTTCTTTTTATCATTATTAGACGGATCTTTGCATTCATCAAACATAACGCGAGACAATACCTGCGACCACGAACCAGGTGCAGCACACAAATCGACCACTTTCTGCAAGTCATCGAAGAAATGGAACTCTTCGTTCAACTGTAAGAGTTTGAATGCAGAACGTGCACGATAACCTAGCTCCTTGGCCTTCCTATAATACAAATCTCTCTTGTCTTTACTAACCTTCCCCATTTGCTGCAAATAGATTCCGCTGTAAGAGCCCTTCCTGAAAGTGTTGCTGTTTGGTCCTGTGTGTTCTCAGTTCCATTTCGTTTTCAACGTGAAAAAAAGAAGAAGAAAAAAAAATGAATTCTCGAAGAAAATTCAGCCAAACATACCAAAGTCTTCTTCCAGCTCTGCTTTAGTCACGTCAATATCCACTAGTTTGTTCTTTTTACTTTCGTCCCTACATAGTGGACAAGTAGTTTGCTTTGTCAGCCAAAGGGCTATGCATTGAAGATCAAAAATGTGACCACAATGGGGCAGTCTGGCTAATAATGGATAGTCATCTTGACCGTAAGTTTCAAAACAGATGGGACAGTTGTCCTCCAACGGAATCTTATTCTTTGGTACTCTTGGAAGGGAATCTATAAATTCTTGTGAACAACCTTCTTTATTCATATGGTTGAGCCAATCATCTTGTAAATTCGGTGCCAAAATCGATGTAAATAGCTGAATAATTCGAGAATTATTTGCGATATTATTAATATCATGATTATCGTTCATCATGTTGAATAGATCTTGCATTTCTTCTCTATTGTTTCTTCTTTCTTCTTGCGTGTCGTCATTTAAGTTATGTTCTTCTGTGGGTGAATAGGATTGCAATATAGACATTTCAGTTTTTTCATTAGAATTGTTAGTAAACGAATAATTTACTTTCAATAAAAAGTAGATATTACTTATATATGTAAAGGAAAAAATCAGTATTGACTCTGAAATCTCAGTTAAAATATAATAAAATTGACATACCGTAATAATTGGACATGTTTAAGTTCAATGGAGTTAGTAAGACACGATGTTCTTGATACTATAGGCTACAATTCCAGTGTTTTAATCCTTTTATTTTTTGTATTTTTCACTTTTTTTTCTATTTTTTTACCGCTTGCAGAAGATCGTGGCCCATTATGGTCACACTTGCCACCAAGCTTGTCCTTATTTATCAGCAGTTTGTCTTTGATCCACTCAGAAATCTTCTGGTATTCGTCTTTAGTCTCACCGAAGGAGTTTAGTGTGAATCCTTGTGGCCAAGGGACCACAAATAAACTATACTGGTCAATTTTCAAGATACCTCTTTGAATACCATCGTAGTTAATGGCGTTGACCATCTGATTATGGATGTTGATGTACTTGATAAATTTTTCACTAAGTTCAATAGACTTGAATTTAATACCACCACATTGTGCGCGGTGATTGATTATCATAGTACTTGGAACATTGTCTCTCCAGTGATCTTGATTTACCATTTTTGCTATTTGATCATTTATTTTCCATTCCGCCAGATTAGAATCGATGTTATAAAGGAAAAAGCTGATTGGAACACCTTCATGATCTGAGGAATTAATGTCATCTGGGTTTGCCACTTTTGAAGGAAATGATTCGTTTATGGGGAATAATTTAACATATTTATCTACTTTAACATCTTTCAAATTCTTATTATTCTGTTTGTGTTTAAGTTTGTCACTGTTATGGCTTATATCTTTCGATTTGTTCTTACTTAAAATGTTTTTCATCTGATCTAATAATTCGTTTGCTGATGATTCGTCTGAAACTAATTTCGCGCTACCTATTTTGTTGTTCTTATTCTTTAAAGTCAGGAACCTTTGCATCATTTCATTCTGCGCACTTGGTGTCTTGATGTTATAGCCCTTAATCATTGTTAGTAGCGAGTCTCTTTCCTGTATTGTTATTCCCCATTTTAGATCTAGTATACAGCACTGGCAAACATTTCTTTGCTCTGCACAATCATGACAAATCACTGTCTTCACCACAACATTTGACCTACGATTTTGCTTGAAAGTATAAACGTCAAACGCTAACGTACAAATCTTGCAATCACTAGCATCACGTTCTTTCACCATATCTAGGGCATCTCCAAGACATCTTTTACAAATATTCAATTCTGACATGTTGCAGCAAGTAAAAATGTACTTTATGATATCTCAACTTGTGTACCCCCAGCCAAAATGGACCTCTCAATATATGGAGCAAACTCTGTATCTTATGGTGGAATATGCAATTTCTTCAAAATAGTCTATATAAAAATGTATTTTTCTATATAAGAATTTTTCAAATCGTTAAAAGTATACATAATGTGGTATCGATACAATCTATGTATCTAAGCTGTCATCAGTATTCAGGTTTGTTGTACATGATCTATTTGTTTAGTTTCCTCAAATGAGTTCTATAATGTTGTAGACAATTATCGTGTCTGCTAAATCTTTGTCCGCAATTTTTTTGCGGACACACAAAGTTCTTCTCACCAGTGTGAATTTTGTTATGTCTAGTCAAATGACCAGAGGTTGTAAATGCCATAGAACATATCTTACAAAGAAATTTCCTTTGCTTTGTAGAGATTGTCTTACTACTAATATGGTCTAGTTGATTTATTTGATTTTTCTTAGTGCTATTGAAATTCACTTTACAAAGCTTCAAAATGACAGGACCGTTTTGCTTCATAATGTTTGGTTTGTTAATATAATTGTTTTTCCTTCTTCTGAATAATGGTATTTTGGAGGCAATTGTCATAACTTCTTGTGTTCTTTCCATTGAATCATCAGTATCGCTGCTCACTGCAGTAGTACTATCTTCATTATCGGAAGTACTGGCAACAGATGGTGGCGGTGTTAGAAATGAATTGGTAGTATTAAAACTGTTTGATCTAGAATGAATATATTGATTTGTGGTATGATTCTTGTCGTAAATATTTTCGTTAAGATCATCATTTTTGACATCTGTGCTAATGCTGAAAGTTGGAAGGGCATAATTAGTTTCATTAAATAACACTGTGGTTGAGTTGAATCTCTCAGCCTTCCAGTGGGTTGTTTTTGCCTTTTCAATCGGAGGTGATGATATTGGTGTTATCAACCTTGAACCGTCGTCAGAAATCACAGAACTATTACCACTAAATCTCAGTTTAGTTGACCTTTGCTTTGAGATTGGTGTAGCGGGAAAAGAATTAAATCTAGGGTACTCCGTGCAGCAACTGCCAGGCTTAGTATTATGTAAATGACTATGTCTCTTTTCTTGAGTGGTGTTAAAATTTTTGAAACTCTGTGAAATGACAGGCTCCCTGAACAAATTGCGATTCAATTTATTGAGTAAACTATACTCAACTTGAGTATTATTTGAAAATATTGGCAAAAGTGTTTCGAACTTAATATCATTTTGTGATTCCATGGCAGCACTTCTTTGTATCCGGGATTGATTAGAAATTAATTTACGTTAGTTACCTTCTATGTTCAGATCATGAGCTAAAAAATTGTGACCTATATTAGCTGAAATTAAATTACCATTGGATAAGAGCGGTATATATACAGCAAAAGAATGATGTAAGATCAAATGAAAAAGTCAAAAAGAGAAACATTGAACGAAACAAGAAACTTGCATCTGGCAGATTGAATTGACATACATAATCAAACTTTATTAACGAAAGGACAACTGTACCGATCACATAGCAACAAGAGAATGAGTGTTGTAGAAACAGTTGAACTTAGTCAATTGCTAGTAGATTACTCTTTAGCGATGCCAGGGACCAGTACAATATTTTTCCCTTTGCGGTAGACCTGTTTTGCGTAAACGAGACCAGAGCTGTTTTGTTGAGTAAAAAAAGGCAGAAGATAAATGACTTTTTTTTACGACACTATGCAGTCAATTTTACCGCACTATTGTGCAACCCTTAAAATATTCAACCACTTAAACGATTGTTGCATGTATTTGTTGCCACTGTTGATTGCCTGGGGAAATTTCGTTGAATTTTTTGGTCCCCATTCGGTAACGCTTTTCCTCAGTGCCTATTTAGGAAAAGTATTTACGTCCTCTGTGGAAAATACTGCATCTGGAGGATTTGACTGCCTAATCGGGTAAGTGCCCTTACTGTGGCTTGTAATTCGTTTAAGTTTGCACAAAAATGAAATCGTTGAATCGTTTACGTTTGAAATTTACTGCTTCGTTAAATAACGTTGTTTGCCTTTCACAATAGACCTTGCTTTTGAAACATGTGAAATTTTGGAAGGCCGGCTTATTTTTTTCAACGAATGAAAACGATACTGATATTTTGAAAGCTGTCAATTGTTCACAAGAGAATGAACTTGTTCAATGATGATTGAACTTTTTTCCGTTTTGAGAGTTTGCTAAGTGTTTGAAAAAAATGCTATTACCTTTATTAAAAAACTAGTCCTCCCTACCAAGATAAATATCGCTGAAGATAGTTATCTTATTAGCCAAAAATTGAAAAGTAAAGCATTTCGTACCATTTTCTTTCTTTCTTGGAACATGTCAAACGAGCAAGATAGTAAACAACATTTAATATTATAAGAATGCATTGGATGAAATGTTTATGAAACTACAATACTTTGTAGGAAAGCCATAAACGTAATTTTTCTTTTAGCGATCAGTATTTGAAAGTATCGTTTAGATTAAATGATATGTTCTGACAGCATAAAATGAAAAAAGTAAAAAAAAAAAAATAATCAACAATGAAGGATGCGAGGTTCGAACTCGCGCGGACACCGTCCAACAGATCTTAAGTCTGCCGCCTTAGACCACTCGGCCAACCCTCCATACAATTTGGTTATTTTTGTTGTAAATTAACTTATAATATCTTAATACAAGATTTAGGGTGAAACTAATAATAAAATGAACCAAGGTAATGGCGATGTTATTATTCAAATTCTAGATGTTTTCTTATAAAACAAAATATATAATAAAATATAAAAACTCGAACTCGAATTCTAATTTCAATTAGAAATTAGAGCTCTTTATATAATAATTATTCTCATGAAAACTTTTCATGTTGCGTCACAAATTGTCGATGACAATTTGGATAACTAATTTACAAATACGGTAAGAGACTTGTCAGACAAATAACGACGAGGTAGTGTAACAATCATTGTTGTGGTGTATGGTTGTATCTGTGAAAAAACAATACATGTCATAAAACAGACATATAACGTATAAATGTTTGTATAAAAGTACAATAATTGCGTAGGATGTGTTTGTTAATACTTATTTTCAATGTAAAAGAAAATCTTTTACTTATATGATTTTCTTTTTATTATCATTTCCTC
>JAMSGM010000141.1:0-13897 GCA_030462875.1 Grigorovia humatica | reverse complement strand
TAATTGAGGGTTATCCTGACTTTTAATATAATTTAATTAGGTCTCAGTATTGTTAGTAACTATACACGAGACTTCCGAAAGTCAGTAAAAAGAAACTTGACACTTTCTTTTTCAACAGATTTAAGGTACGAGCAGTGAGGTTGAATGATATATTTCAAACAATCAAAAAGAATGTAACAAATGATTCCGCCCAGGATCGAACTGGGGACGTTCTGCGTGTTAAGCAGATGCCATAACCAACTAGACCACGAAACCAACTGTTGAAATTGTTATAATTGAAGATTGGTTCTAAGCCTTCAAGCTGTCACATGGTCTAAAATTAGTTGAGTCATTTTTAATTGAAGTTTAGTCACGATCAAATTAGTGACTGTTCCGGTCAATACAACCATATACCACAACAATGATTGTTACACTACCTCGTCGTTATTTGTCTGACAAGTCTCTTACCGTATTTGTAAATTAGTTATCCAAATTGTCATCGACAATTTGTGACGCAACATGAAAAGTTTTCATGAGAATAATTATTATATAAAGAGCTCTAATTTCTAATTGAAATTAGAATTCGAGTTCGAGTTTTTATATTTTATTATATATTTTGTTTTATAAGTAAACATCTAGAATTTGAATAATAACATCGCCATTACCTTGGTTCATTTTATTATTAGTTTCACCCTAAATCTTGTATTAAGATATTATAAGTTAATTTACATTACAACAGAAATTTGTTTTATTACTGTAAATTATATAGTTTACCTTTTGTCAGGTGACTTTAGGGTATTTTCTTTAAGCACTGGCTGTAGTATTGCTTAGACAGAGAAGAGTTTAAGAAAAAATAAATGGTTGGATTTTAAAAATGATCTTCAAACCTATTTTGACCTAAAAAAAAAATAGAGAAAATTGGTGAAAATATTAATATTACTAGAAATAACATCAAGCAGCAATATTCAAAAGTCATAACTACAAATCCATTGAATAATAAAGATAAAGTCAAATAGAAAAGTAATGATAAAATCACTAGAAAAAATAAAGCTTCGCATTCAAAAAGGTGCATGCAAAAATCTTTCTATTGTGCATCGTACGATAACTTAATATAAGAGAATTAAAATAGTTATTTCAAAGTTCAAGCGCCCATACAAAAGGTTTAAATTACAAGAATGTTTCTGCTTGACTTGGTAAAGTGCTTGTAATATTTTTTTCTGTAGATATTTAATCAAGATTTCTTTGGTTTTGCATCTTTTTTCCATTTCAAATGTAATTATACAAAGATGCAACTGCTGAACAAACATTCTGTTGGAAATAGAACTAACTCAATGATAAGTTCTAAGCGGTAAAGATTATTTTTTAGAATATTTTATTTTTCATATTTGAAAATTTAAAATAAAATTATATAACATATAGATTTTTTAATAACTGATCACAAACTGAATCGAAATGACAACCACTACTAAGAATAATCAAGACATTCAATCAATATCATTTTGTTTTTTATTTTTTAACAAAACTGGTATCATGGATTTCAACATATTTATCTATGTTGTCTTTGTATTTTTGTTTCATGCATGAAAAATTATTTCAAATCTTGAATAAAGCTAAGCTTATGAAAATGATGCATAAACGAAAGTTGCAATCGTTTTTAAATTTGACTCTATATATTTTTCCAAACAAAAGCTCTCTCTCATAAAACGATGCACTATCTTACTTGAAAACGGTAAGCTACTAAAAGCTAAAAAACTTTCAATCAATCTCTCTAGTTGTGTGTTATTAACAACCGAAATAATTTAAACTTAGAAATACCCTTGTGTAGGAATTAAGGTTCTATTACAATATATATAAAAATGATACAATTATGGTGCATTTTTGTTGTCTGAGATTTAGCAAAAGTTTATTCAACTTTGAGAACAGATTCAGATTTTGAACTGAATTTTTTTTAAAATGAGTTATGAATACTAAACATATAATTTACAAAATTTGAATACTCGAAATGACAAATTGTTTATTTTTTTTGCATTTTGATGATATCTCTCAATGCACTGAATGAATTTTGTTTAAATTCTTGATTGTTCAACACCTTGTGAAATCTTTCAGTTTCTTTCATGGACAATAATTTAGCACCTTTCTTATTTCTTATATTCGGTTCGTTTTTCTTGATTTTTACTTCCCCCGTTGTAAATGGCTTCTCATTCTTGATAATCCTAGTCACATTATTTGTGTGCATATGTACATCTTCCATGGTGTCAGACTTATCTTCATTTTTTTCTGTAGCCACTATTTCTCTTAGATCATCTTCTTGTTGCAAAGAAGTCAATAAATCATGCATCTTTGGTTTCAAATCATCCCTCATCTTTCTCTTTCTACGTCTTATGGAAGATTTTGATATACCGGCAAATTCACCATTTTGGTTACTGTCTTTAATCTTGTCCATAAAGGCATGTTGCTTCAAAATTTGCTTTTCCTTCTTAGTTTCTTTAAATTGGTGCAAATAAGCTTTTGGATCCTCTGGAAATTGCTCTCCAGAGGCTGCAATTGGTTGAATTAATATAGAAGCTCCATTTTGTAGACGTGCTGAAGCTTTCCCTCTTAATGTGTTCCTCTTTTTAGCGACCATTTTTAGTTGATTGGTAAATTAGAACTTTTCTGACTTTGCGATGACTTCAAGATTTTTTCTTTTTTTTTTTTTAGCAAGAAAAATGAAAATGAGAAGTGAAAATGAAGAAATGAAATTTACATATTACATGGAAACAACTATAAGGCCAGCTTGATTCATCTTGGGGGAAACAGCTGATGTTTGCTTTAATAAACTCTTGCTCTTGCATAACAGGGTTTCTTTTAGGTCATTGAAAATTTTGTGAAGTTAAGTACGTTTCATTTATTTTACATAGTTTTGGTTTCAAATCTTTATATGGTAGGATTGATGTTAAATAAGAGTAAATGTTTTTATAAAATTTTTGGACCTCATTAGAGTAAAGGTGACTACATAAGAAAAGGTGTGGAAGATAATTTTTCATTTTATGCTGAACCCTTGTATTCTCTTAAAATGACTGGCACTGATGAAGGTGGTAATGCACCAAATTCTGTAATGATTTTTTTAATATATTCAGGTGGTGTCAAATCATATAAAATATTAACGATATTCAATGATGGTAAGTTTTTCCAGTCATCCAAAATATTTGTCGACTTATTATCTATTAATTTATTTTTATTTTCATCTAATTGTTTTTGTTTCTCCTTTTGTTGTTGTTGCTGCTTATTTTTACCGTTATTACTGTTAATAATTTCTTGCTTTTGAATGGATTCACGTTCTTTGATGAATTGATTCAATAATCCGTTGTCGTGACCACGTCTTTCCATTGGATTATTATAAGTAATTTCAACTAAATCATTTGGATCAGCTAACTCATTATAAGTGACACTATCTAATTGAACTCTTTGTGAGAATTTCAAACTTTCACAGCAAACTAAAACTGGGATATTTCTTCTCTTGGCACTCATAGCAATCATTGCAGTACCAGCTCTTGAATATAAGAAACCATTAGATAAAATTGAGTGTGCTCCAAGGAAAACGTAATCTACGTCCATAGAAAATACAGCATCTAAACCAGTAATCAATGAATAGATAACATTAACACCTTGTTTTCTCAAAAGATTGGCTAACTTTCTTCCTTCAAATAGCGGTCTTGAATCCACTACAATGACTTTTATATTTTTAGCTAAATTAATAGCATTATGTAAAATGAAATCGGTGATAACTTTTGACGAACCATAAACCATAATTGTTGAATTTTTTTCAACTTGGTTTGAAGCGTTTTCAATGATTAACTGATCAGCTAATTCAATTTTTTCCTTTGCAAATTGTGCAATTTTTTCACAAAGATCAAATTTAGCTTCTCTATCTGATACATTTGGATCAATATGTGAAATTTCTTGTTTCAGCCATCTAATTGCATTACCCATTGTCACAGATAATGGTCTTGCCTTTTTCAAGATATCAATTTGATGTGATAAATAATTTGTTAAATTACGTGATAAAGTAGTACCTGATGGTGTTTGATAATCTTGAATAACAATTTGGAATGCTTCTAACATCGCAATACAACGTGGTATGGAACCAACAATCTTATAATGGGCAATATTAGTTGTTAGTAAATAAATTGCAGGATGAATATATTCTTTATTCAGTAAAATTTCCTTTACTGAAGGAATTAAATCATTTGATGCAAATGCTTTTTCCAAAGTATTTGGTACCACAGAGGAGATACCAGGAACCACAGAAAATTCCTTTGAATTTAAAGAGATCGAAGCTAAATGTTTAGCTATATCTTTTGTATTTTTCAAATCATGCCCTAGAGCAGTAGCATTACCGTTTGTGTTATTAAGAGAGTTAATTGATTCATTATTGATGTTATTTAATTGAGTAGTAGAACTTGAAGAGGTTAAAGTTGTATTGTTGATACCAGTACTAGTAATTGTTGTTGATATATTCGTAGTAGAAAGACCATTTGTTGAAATATTTTGAGCAAAAGATGATGTTGTATAAACCCGAGCGCCGCTTACTGCACTGGCGACCATTGGAACCATTAAACCTGCTGCAGTGATTCTAGATGCCCTTGGGGAACTTACCGCACTAGTGATAGCTAAGATACTAGCCCTTCTTTCTTCAGTAGTTTCTAAATGACTGAAAAGCGAGTTTTTCTTTGCTATAGAAGTATTTCTATTCAACTGATTTTTAGCATTTTTAGCTAATTTAGCTTGCTTCTTTTTTAGTTCCTGTTGTTGTTGTTGAAGTTTTTTCTCTTTTTTAGCTTCTGCTTGTTGTTTTTGTTGTTCAATAGATATACCGCTTTCTTGTTTCTTAGCAGCTCTCTTAGCTGCTTTCTCCTTCTTCTTTAATTCTTTCAATTCTTTGTTAGACAACTTTTTTTCACTATTTTGTTTAGAATCATTGGATGTCTTATCGTTTGAAGTAGCAACCTGGGACTTGATATTATCCTCTGAATTGTGAGTATCCCGATTGACAGATGTGTCAATTTCAGCCATGATAATCTGTCCTTTCCAAAGTGCAAAGCAACTATGACAATTGTAGAATTAGTAAACTTCTCTATTTTCCAAATCATCGGAAAGCGAAAAATATTTTTAGTTAATATTTCCTGCCATTTCCGGGTAAAACAGCTGGTGTACAGCCATTTCACTGTGAGATCCACCAAGTGGACTTAGTCATTGAAGTAGAACCTGTACGTGTCTGCCACTTGCAACGATTCGTACTGTTGGACAAACTGCTGGAACTCTGGCAGGTGTATGGGCTCCAGCAAGTGACCACAATGTAGAATTAGAGTCTTAACAATCAAATAAACGTTCCGGTTATCTGCTAGAATTTGCTCGGCCTTCCTTTCATTTGGTGCAACAAAAGCTGGCAAAGTTACTGTACTATTCATGTATTTGTAACCAAACATATCCTCCAAGAGTGATTCTTTGTTAATGTTTTGTAATTGGATCAAGCAATCGGTCAAAACTTTAGCTAAACCTGTCTTATCAACTCTATGCGTTACATTCTTCCAACATGTAAGTATCTTGGTCTTTGAGACTACAGGATCTTTGAACTGATATTTCAAATGTCTTTGAATGTTCAACATTTGAATAACGTTATAAAAGTTCTCAATATCATAAATCTTAGTATTACCAGTCAATTTAAAATTATTTCTTTGACTATACAAAAACGAGATAACATTTTGTAAACGAACGTTATGTGGTTGACCATCCTTCCCATTAGTCATAAGCTCATATCTATATGAGTATAATAATAAATCCGAAACATGATTTGAATTAAAATAATTCCAAACATTTTTCCTTCTCTTTGATATTTGTAACCAATTTTTCCATAATTGTAAAACTTTAACAATATCATCTTTATAAAAAGACATATATTGTGAAAGTAATCGATATGATATATCACCGGGAAAATTTCTTGTCTTGGTAATCAACTTATTTGTTATGGGATCCCTAAGTTTCATATTTAGTAACGACTGTTTATTTGCTGGCCTATAAATGAATGGTCGCTGTGCGATCTGTGTTCGGTAATAAATGAAATAATCATTTAAGTCAGTTTCAATCTTATGTATATCAAGATTTTGTGGATTGTTATTGGGGTTGAAAGTAGAATAATTCTGGATTGGGATTTTATTGAGATTGGATAGTATAGCCTTTTGAGTGTGAGGTATAGATCTTAACATAATAATGTTTTTAGTTGACCGAAGATATGATAATGGAATCGAATCCGGAGATAATAAAATGGATATGATATATATCTTTTCCAATAAATGTGCAACTACATGGCAAAATTTTTGAAAAACTGAAAATTAAGTAAAGAAGACAACAAGGAATCAGGAATTGATGAAAGAAAGAATTTTTTTTAACAACATATATACATTTACACATTATATATATAAAAAGACATATATATAATTTTAATACATGGTACCATATTAATTATTATTAATTAAATATTGTTTCTTAATATTTTAGTTTTTTTTATATTTTGAAATGGGGTAGTATAAGAGAACTATGTAAAATAAAAAGAAGAAGAAAGTCTCTAAAATATAAAAGTTGTATTCAAGAGAAAGATGTCTTAATTCTCAAATGATAAATATCTTTTAATTTTTCATTGATGTTGTATTGCGGTGATTCGATCAAGTCCATAAAAATGTAACTATAAATATATTTTTGATTTAATTTAATTTTTAATATTTAGTTTTCAAAAGAAGTTTAAGCCAATACGGGTTGTTCTTCATTCGTTTCTTGTTGTTGTTGTTGTTGTTCTTTGTTTTCAACATTTTCATCATCCCAATTTTCTTCTTCTTCTTCAGCTTCTTCTTGTTCGTTTTCTTGATCCAAGATAGCGTCAGAGTCACTTGTTTCTTCAACTTCTTCTAATCCGCCGACATAATCATAATCATGTCTGAAAGATAAAGTTGGTTTCACTTGAGCGGAATCTAAAGTCCATTCATTTAAAGCTGCTTCTGCATCGATAATGATTTGTTTTGAAGCTTCATAACCGTCATAAGCAGGTCTTGTTTCACCTGGTGTTACAGGGGAATCATCTAATAATTCTAATAAGGCTTTACCATAACCAGCAATTAGAGCAATTTTTTCAGAATGTTCTATAATGGAATCGAATTGATAATTGAAAGCAGCTCTTAATTTTGATCTAGTAATATTTGATAATTGTGCTTCAGCAACAAGACATTCAGCTTCAGATCTTACTAATTCTTGTTCTAAAATTTCAATTTTAGTGGACATTGGATCCTTATATTTTAAATAAGCGATTTTATCAGTAATTTTGTCCTTTCTTTCTCTTGATGGTTGAACACTTGATTCGATATCTCTAATTGATTTCATTGTTAATCTATATTGATCATATCTGTCAATAAATTGATCATCTAATTCACTAATTTCATAAATTAAGACACCTAATTTATCGGTAATGTCGGAAACATCATCATCATTTTCTAACCCCCAAATGGATAATTGTTTTGCTGCATCACGTCTTTCATTAGCTACAATTTCCATTGATCTTAAGACATTTTTTTCAATTTTAACTAATTGTGATAATTTACGTGACAATTCTGGACCCCAAGAACCAGCAGCATTTCTTCTAAATGCATATGCGATACCTCCTCTACCGAAGAAAGTACCACGTGTAGAAGAAGGTGGTGGAGGAGGGTTTTGTAATTGTGAAGCGGTAGGAGCTCTAGTACTTCTTAATGAATAAGTCTTGTGCATCGAGATAAATTGCTGTGTGTTTAAGTTTGATCTTTTTTCCTTGTAAACGATAACGAAAGTGTCAAAGATTTGAATAGAATCAGATTTGACTTTCTCTGAATTTTCCTTTTCCTATATATAAAATAATAAGAAAAACGATTTGGAAAAAACAAAAAAGAAGGGGGGCAAAACGACGGAAATAAAAAGTTTTAGATTGGAAAATGAAGGGTAACCAAATTTGAATAATGTTAAATAAGATTTTGACCTAATCGCAAACCAGAGACAACGAAAAAGACGGGTATTTCGCAACCCTTTTATAATCTACGCGTCCAATTCCATCCGGTGAAACCGCGTACACGGGGTCGGCCGCACGCAAACCGCAGAAACAGCCCCTCAAAGCAGCACCGCCACATACGAAACACCAACAACGCGGTAGCGTGTTTGTCACGTGCCCGCAGTCGCGGATCGCGGAAATGCAGTTTGGGAAAACCAGCCTTTTACCCCTTTAAGCTTCAGGTATTCCCCGCATTTTAAGACTTTCTACCAATCACCGTTGAAAAATCAAATTGGCACGTCGTTTTCCAGTTTTCTGGAGCGGCAAATCTGCGTGTCACGTGACCTGCCGATTGGAACCCCGCACAGTGGGGTCCTTATCGCTGCGTAGCATAACACCGTAGAAAGCACCGATTGTGCTACAATTGGTCACATGCACACAGTGGTTATGAACAAATAGAAACTGAACAAACCAAGAAAGCTCGGCGGTAACGAATTCTTGTCAGATCTTCTAGAGTGTGCGGGTAACGCCTTGTTCAACCAGAATCAACGATTTCAACCCACTGCGGGAAAAATAAAATAAATCTTGAAATTTGATGTTTTCGTTTTTTTTCAGAACGACATCTCTAAGTTTCTTACAAAGCTAAAATTACACAACCCCATACAGCTTCCAATATATATATATAATACAACAATACATGTATATGTATACATATATATATAATAAGGAAATACTTTGATACTGTTTTGAGGTGTTCTTTTCTCTTTTCTATTTTCACTTACCTGCAGATTACTTTTTACTGCCTAGTATAGAAAATGTCTGTTGATAATCCATTTCTCTTTACCAAGAGGCATAAATTCAAAGATACTCTAGCCTTATTTATAATTTTTCTAAGCTTCAATCATTTAGCATCTTTATGTCTTCTACTGCTATTTATATTGGCAACTAATTTAAATAATTTATTGACAGATTCATTCATTTATGCATTTTTATGGAAAAGGCCCGCTCCTAAGATACGCGATGTATCTCAATTCGATAAACTGTTGAAACTGGGTAATAATTATACTAATTTTAAAATTTTTAACCTAATACCAACCAATTCTAATTCAAATATTAATAATGGTACCACAAATACCAATATTAATACCAATACCAATACCAATACCAATCCTACAACAACAACTACTATTGGTTCAACAACAACGACAACAACAACGGTAGCTACAAATAATACTTCCGTTTCTAACACTAATATCAATACCACTAGCAATAATAACTTTTTCTATAACAATAACAATAATATCAACAATTATAACCATATGATAAACAATAACAACATCAATAAGGATAATATCACTAATAGTACTTTAAGGGATATGAAAGATCTAAGAGATAGTAAGGATAAAAATTTCAATTTTGCTAACTTTTCACTGTATTCAAATTTTTTCATAGTTGAACTAATTATAGCAACTTTAACTAGAGTTTATGGTGCTAAATTTTTCATTAATCCAGTAGAAATTTTTTCATTATCCATTATTGCATCTTTTTTAATTAATGATCCATTAGATTGTGTTAATTATGCAACAACGTGTACCATTTTATATGCTGTTTCATTAAACATGTTGAAAAGACTTAAATCTAATTTTTTCAAAGTTGATAAATTTATTGATATTAATAATAGTAATTACAATAATAATATTACTACTACAACTACAATTTCAACTAATACTTTTTTGGATAAAAATAATTTTACCAATAGTACAGTTATATTGTGGGAAAACATTGATCAAATAAATGTCATTTATTTAATCTTTTCATTCTTAAAAAAAATTTTCTTCTGGGATGAACTTTGGAAACTTTTACTAAATTACTTACATTTACGCAATAATAATCATTATAATACAACAACAAATACTACTAAAAATAATCACTATAATAATCATAATAACAACTTTAGTAATAATAATATTAATCAATCATTCAATGTCAAGATAGGTAATAACACTTTAGAGATTTTAAATTCTTTAATTATATCAGGTACAAATTCACGAAATTCAAATAAACATAATTTTTTCAATAATGTTTTAGTCTCTAAATACATTGATATTATACATTTTTATCTTTCATTCCACATCATCTGGTGCTTTTTTTGGGAAAGACAATTTAACATTCAAAAAATAAATGATATCATCTTTAAAAACAGTAACAATGCTAATACTAATAATACTATCAATATGAAAACACCTAATTTATATTCTATTATCAATAATAAAATAATCACCACTGACCTTTTCTTAAATGAATCATTATTTAATTTAAATTCCATTAAACCTTTTTTCACAGCGTTAGTGAAAAGTATTCGAACATTAGAACCTGAAGTTAACATTAATGATATAAATATTACAAATAAAAATAATTCCAATAATATCAGTCGCAATAACAATAACAATGACAATAATAATAATACTAGCAATTACACTAATACACTAACTTTTACTAACCAATTATATGAGTTGAATGTTGACTTAAATGATATTACTAATCGTATAGAAAATAATCATGATAACAAAAAAAATAAAAATAATACCAATAACAGTACTAATAAAAAAAATAATAATAACACTAATCATACTTTAGATGAAATTAATATTTTGAAAAATGATATAACTTTGACAACAAATCTAGAAACATTTATCAGATACTTATTTAAAAGAGATTTTGCACATAGATTAGCACCTATTTGGTCCTTTTTAATAACATTAAAGACAACAAATTTTGAAAGAAAACATATTTCATCATCTTCATATAATAATATTCAAGACAATAACATTATTAATGATAATAATAATAGCACAAATACTACTACTATTACTAATAATGATTCCACTTTTGTTGCAAATAGCCTATTCTCAAATATTGATTCAAATGATATGGCATTAATTGCACAAAATAAAAATGATGATGATTTTAATCAATTAAATTTAATAAATACAAATAACATTAATTTTTGGTTCAATAGTAAGGATGAAAATAATTATAAAATTTGTATTATGGATATTGATATTAATACAATAACATTTCATCTAGAAAACTTATTGATGGGTGAATTGATTGTCTTAGTAAATGGTCTTATTTGGTCCGAAGTTTCATATGCCTTGATATTGGAAAATGTTGGTGAACAATATGTAGTGGTTAATGGGCTGGTGCCATCATGTTCATATGATATCCAATTTATTAACAGATTAGATGGTAAAAATGATTTTTTAATATCAGATTTAGTCATTAGAACCAAGAGTATTATTGATAAGAAAAATGACTTGGAAAATAACAATACTACAAATAATAACAATAATACTTCATCTTCTAATAAAAATAATATTACTAGACCTTTTGAAAGATTGGATTCTAGTTTCCCCTCTTATTACCATAGGAAATTCTTATCACCTTTATTAACTCTAAAACATTCAGTTTTAACCACTAATGCGAATTTATTAGAAGAAAGAGCAAAATTAAAGAAGACAAGGAAAGAAGTTACCAAAAAACTGAACTCGTTAAGACAAGATATTGATTCATTAAAGAATAAAATTAAACAGAATGAAAATAATGATGAGAAAAATTTAGTTAAAGTGGAAAATCTCAAAAATCTAATTCAACAAAATGAGAACTCAATAAGTAACTTAGAAGATAATTTAAAGACTAAATTGCAAATTCAAAATCAATTGGAGGAAAAGTATTTGAATCATAAAGATATTAATTTACAAAAACAATTAGAATTTTCCAAAATTAAAGAAGAATTAGAATTAGAGCATAAAAGTTTAAAAGAACAAGAAACAAAATTAATTCAAGAACTAAAACAATTGAATCAAAAGAAAGAAAAATTAGATACGAGAAATATTAAATTGACAAATGAATTAAAGCAAAGTAATGAAATTTTTGATAAAATTAAATTAGAATATATCAATAAAAGACGTAAGGATAGGTTGAAAAGAGCTGAAATTAAAGCAGGTGAAGTTAATGAACTAGAATTAACAATCAAAGCACTAGAACAAGATGTTAATAGAATTGAATATGAGAACAATAATATCAAATCAATGTTATTAAATTATCAAAAATAACTCATTTTATATACATTTTTATTATTTTAATATTTAAACTTTCTTATGGATTTTTTTTATGGGATTTGTAGTTTTATTGGAGCATTTTATAATAAAAAAAAATTGTGAACGCTGTCAAGCATGCAGAGGAATTAAAATTTTTTTCTCATAAGGTTCAAGAAGTGAGAGTTCAGAATGGGAAACTTGGGATGTCTTAAGTCAGTATGCTACAATTCATGTAGAATGTCAAGAGAGAACTATGCTTAAGAACCACTAACACATCTCAGCTTGGAAAGCAATTTAACTTTCCCGTAAACTTTCTTTCTTGAAAAGTTCAATTAGGTAATTTAATAAATCAAGCAATACCATTACGTCTTATCGTTTTGGAATTGTTCCTGGTATTATGATTTGAAAAGATATCTCTGAATCAGATTATCCATGAGTAAGAACCTAAATTTTCTATATTCTTTCAGACGTGGAGATTTGACAGTAGAATTATACTAGGAATTCTTTTGTAAAAGTGTTATTATATGATGTTTTAGAGCATAAAGCTGAACTGAATTGAATATTTGATTCTTTGTTTAATAATTGCAAATGCTAAGATTGTTCTTGTCTTTTGTAAATTTTAGATCAACTTAGATGTTCAGAATTTCAAGTTGGTAGATAGCTGCTTTAAAATTACATTTTTAGCTGAAAGAAATGTAGGTCCCTGAAGAAGTAATTCGGCTTAAGTGCTACAAATAAACCTTAGTGAGAAAGTATGTTTAATCAGCTGAATATTACGAACGGTAAAGTCAATTAAAATTGATTGAGATATTGTACGTATTTAGCCGCATGTAGAATGTAATAAACCCTAAGGGATATCAGTAGGTTTTTAGAAGAGTTAAGCTGAGTAAATCGTTATCGTAAGAGATTGAAGTTATATTTGAGAGTTTGATATTAAAAGAAGTCATCTACCAAGTTGATACTTGGAATTTGATTGCATGTTTTTGAGCAGATACCGCTGTTCCATTCATATGTTCATTATTCTTATAATTTGTTGTTGAATCCATGTTTTTATGTAGGCAAGATGTCGAAATATAACTGTAACTATCTAAATTTGTCGCTCGTCATATAAAATATATATTAAAAATAATAAATAAATAAACAGAACAACTGCTCTGATCTTGTTTTATTTATATGATAATTGTTTAAAGGCATTTCACTGTTTCACATCAAGATGAAACAAAAATGACGTTTCTAAGAATAAAGGAGTTTGACCTCAATAACATATTTCTTTATGGAACAATATTTATTACTGTATTTGGTGAAATCACGATATTGCATTAAAAATTTGCATGCACAACCTATTAATGCAGTATAGCAACATGTTTCATAGTGCATTACATTTTCAGCAGTTTTATATAGCTTTTATGTAGTTTTATATAACCGGTCTTAGTTAGTCTTAAGAATGACATAATGATTAAGAAGGTTACGGGTTAGGACTATTATAGAACAGCAAATAAAATAAAATTAATATTGTATATCAGATTTGGGCAGTGGAAGCGCAGACAACTATTATTAGTATATAATAGTTAAAACAGATGGATCTTTGAACTAATAAGATCTCTTATATCAGAATCAGAATCAGGTTAAATTATATATCAAATACTTGTTGTTTCTTTTATCCAAAAGAGACAAATTATATAAATCAATTACCTAAATAATTGCAGCTTTTATATTAATTCGAAACAGCTTTGTGGCTGAAGCATTACTAATATAGAATATTCTAGACTTG
>JAMSGM010000140.1:0-14533 GCA_030462875.1 Grigorovia humatica | reverse complement strand
CTGATTCTGATTCTGATATAAGTGATCTTATTAGTTCAAAGATCCATCTGTTTTAACTATTATATACTAATAATAGTTGTCTGCGCTTCCACTGCCCGAATCTGATATACAATAGAAGTTATTGTATGTCAGACTCGAGTAATGGAAGCGCTATAACTATTATATAATTAATATATAATAGTTAAAACAGATGGATCTTTATAACTGATAAGATCGTGTTGGAATATATGAGTAAGTTGATACTATCCGGTGTCAATCATATATTCCAACACATAATTACCAAAGTAATAAGTTGATGATAGTATTGTTACTGCTAAATAATTAAAGTACTACGGTGTTTGTGTGTGTACACATAATTACAAACAAATAATGAGACAGTAGTGATCTAAAATGGTAATATCAAAACATTAAGTGAAAATTTTTTACCGTTTCTTTTTATCTGTCCAAATCATCAATTAGGACAGAAATTATTTTTATATAAATAGTACAAACAGAACGTTGTTTCCGACAGTTCGTTCATCATTAATTCTTTATATATTTTCTATATTTATTTTATATAGACAGCGACAAAATATATTATATTTTTATTTTTACATTAAGGTCATAATTTATAATGAATTCTAACTTTTCAAAGATTAATGATGAACACTTGTCTGAAATAAATGGTTCTTCCCAGTTACTGTCCAAAATATAATACTAGTAATTGTTTCAACCTTGTATAAGTAATGTTTATTACTAATAGAACTTGATATTAATGTATGAAAGAGAAAAATTGTTTGTTTCAACTTCTTGTCGAATTCTTAAAGCCTTTGTACCAAAGAATTTGTCTCTAAATCACTTTTCATCGTTACCGTATGCAATTGATACAATGACAATATAGCTGATACGTTAACTAAACCTTTGACATTCATGAAAGTCAAATTATTAACTAAGGATTGGCTTGATAATTAATGATGCACAAACAAACACTGTGGTACTTTAATTATTTAGTAATCTTTAAAAAAACAATTTCATATTGTTCCATTTGATGTTGGCGTTGGCTTAAGAATATAACGATACAGTAATCTTCGAACAACTTTCGATGAACCCTGGATAATAACCAGCACTCCCAAAAAGAAAATGAACGCTTCTTTGAGGGTTCGTTGGAATTGGCCAACTAGTGTTTGCAACTGAATTGTCCCACTGAAATCTCTAAATTTCCTTCTGTTAATTGGGTGGCAGAAGACTGAAGCACTAAAACCATTCGTGGATTACCCCAGCCACTCAAATACTTGAACTTAAACAGTTATTGTTATCTGCTTGAATAAAGATATGCTCTGAAGCAAGCAAGAAAAAATTTCCTAAATGAGCTATCGATTATTCACTTTGTCATCTTTTTGGCTTTGTGTGAGTTAGAATCCTGCCATTTAACCTTTTTCATTTTGAGATCTTTTCCGTTTTATGAAATATCAGCCACGTGATCGTGCAAAGGAGTCTCGCAGATGTATATAGATACCCTAGGGTTTGATTTGATTCCATTGAGGTTTCGATGGCACCAGGATGTTTGTCTTTAGGGTACAGACACAAAAGTCTAACAAAAAAATAGCCGCTGAAGTAGCATCGACAAACAGACCGACAAATCGAATGTACTTCTTGCAATGTCTCAGGGACATTAAAGGACAAACTAAGTCAATCGTGACGTTTCGTGACGTTACTGATTGTAGTTTGCGTGACCAATGAAAACGAAAGTAAAAAAATTGGTATAGATGTGATATATAAACGTCAAAATAAACAATTTAATTCTTACTACATATTGATTTCTGTGCCTGTTGCTTGATCGAAAGAAATCAGATTTTGCTATTCGTTTTGTTTATTTTTAGGACCTTAAGATTAGATATACATAAAAGTGAAATATTCCTTCCTTTTTCTGTTTGGAAGATTATTCGAATTGCAATGATAATAATAAGACACAAAAAACCAAATTAAGTTGGAAAGGGCTAAACCTGTGTTTTACAATTTTCTTTAAAACAAGTGCAATGAATTTATGAATTCGATTTATCGGTTATAGTACTCAAATCCTTTTTGGCTATGTGCCTTAAAATTTGTTACGTTAAACTACGTGGCATCCACAAAAATTTATACAATTATCGTACAAATTTTGCTAGAACTTCACTTTTACCCAGAGAGTATTGCTTTTTTCTTCATTTAACGACGTCACGACAAGTAATTAACTAAATGAACCTATATTAGAAGAAATATATTTAAAACCGATAAATTTTCTGTTAACAGTAACTTTCCCATCTCTAACTGTTTCTTGTGTCACAAAACCAATTTTTTAATCAGTTCAATTTGGTCTTTACATAAGTTACAAAAAATTTCAAAACGTATAAAAGCCGAACGATTTTACAGATATTTTCAGTTATTTCCTTACCACTTTTTTCAAGTTTATCTCTTTTAATTCGCAATAAAGGAAAGTAAGAGATATAAATCAATCAAACCTTAATATTTTATTTATATCACTATTAATCTAACATAGATTCATTTAAAAATTCTCTTACTAGTTATCAATGTCTGTTTTCACTAAAAGTAACAAAAAAACCGCTGCATATTTCAGAAAGAGTAATAAATCAGTGGCTCAATTTTTTGAAAACTCAAATCAGAAAACCATTGAGTTCTTCAACAATTTAAAAAAAAAATATAGTGCTTCAAAATCAAATGAAAAAAAACTAAATAATAATATTTCAGAAAAGATAATCAATCAAACACAATATGAGCAAAATGAAGCAGAAAATATTAGAAATATTAATGAAATTGATTCAATTTTAGCCAAACAAAAAGTAAATAAAAAGTCTGATGATGAACCCCGTCATACTAATAAGTTGAAAAAGTTTGTCAATCATGTTGTGAAAAAGCACAAGGCACACAGCAATTTGACAATTAGAGAAATTAAAACCTGTAAAGAAGAGCAGGAGAAAAATATCAATTTAATTGACGTAGTCCAAAATGGTATTGACAGTGAAACTGAAGAAAGTTTTAAGGATAGATATGAACATGACAGTTTCTTAGTTTTAAAGCCAGTGATATTAGATTTTTCCACAGATAGAATCTGTCCTTCAACTTTCCGTGCCAGTCAGGCTTCAGTTCCAATTATTCAAATTGATGAAAACGAATTCCATCATTCATTTTTCCACGGTAACACGACATATAGTTACCTCCAACAACATAACCGAAATGATGATATTCTGTCAACGTCAAATGTAGGGAATCACTTAGCAGAGAAAAAGAAGAAACAAAATTGGAGAAGTATTTGGGGCGAATTTCTCCATTGCGATATATCGAAAAAAAGTAGTACTGTTGTAAGTGGAAGCAGTATCAAAAAGGAAAAGAATGAAAAGTCAAAACTGCCATTGTCATTGAAAGGAACATTAAAAAAATGGATTTCTAAGTTATTTGGAAGTACTGGTATTGGTTAATAAAATTTATCGTTATTGTTAGTCAAAAGTAAACAATGAAATTTATTTTTCAAATTTAGATTGATATTAATTACTGGTAATCAAAATGAGGATAACGGTTGTTGATTTGATATTATCAAACGACGATTATTATTGGTTCAATCATGCTACTTATTAAATAATTGGAATATTTATATTAGAAGGGCCCTCTAATATTTCTGTTCTTTTGTATTTGAAAAGTGGAGATTGGG
The DNA here is from genome assembly GCA_030462875.1 of Grigorovia humatica. NCBI lineage: Eukaryota > Fungi > Ascomycota > Saccharomycetes > Saccharomycetales > Saccharomycetaceae > Grigorovia > Grigorovia humatica. Next base: position 10,851 of record JAMSGM010000140.1, on the reverse strand, counting down.
TTTATAATAATTATTGCTTGATGACATTATTGAAAGGATTGTTAATTTCAGGTTTTGAATATCTGGTGTACTACTTATCCATCAAAATTTTAAAATAAATTTCATTGTTTATTTTTAGATTATCCATAAAGACAATTTTTTTATTTTTTTGCCTTTTGGCTGTGTTCATTCACTCCGTACTTCATTATTTGACATGGTTGGTCAAGACAAAAATTATGAATTTTTCCGTCCTCAAGGCTAAGTTATACCATTGTTTTCAAAAGGGTATGAGATAAGTTTCATATTCCATTGAATATTGTTCCATGTATAATTTCATATCCTATTTTTGAATAATTTCTCTTTGTTTGTCTGATCATCAAAAAAAAAAAATTCAAATAAAAAAAAATTCAACCATTACTAGCATTTATAACAAAAAATAAACAATTTCTTTACACGGTAGTTTTCTTCAAATTTTGTCTTTAATTTATATAAAGTTCTTTTTCATTTTAACAATATTTCTTACCAATCTTCTTTCTTCTTTATTATTTTCTTTAGTATGAACAGAAATCCCACTAAACGGAGCCTCTCTTGCAATTTTCCAGAATGACTCTGATCCATGGCTATAAAAGAAAGGTTAATTTACCTGACAACATTTAACTTCATATGGCTATGGAGGAAAATACATTGACATAGGCTAGAAAATTAATTTCTGTGTTTCTGAGAATTTTAAAACATTTTCGGAAAAGTCAATAATATGTAATAAATAATAAATCACCATGTTGATATAAGGAAAGCTTATTGAATATGGATCTTCAAAAGATATAAAAAAATTGACTTTTCCTGTGCAGGAAAACGCTTTATCAGAAACAATATTACTACGCAGTTAAAGTGCTACTAATGCACAGCAACTGAGATTGATAAAAATCCACACGTAAAATGCGCTGAACAATTCAAGGTTTATCATCTGTTCATCTTTAAGTGCACCCGATAAGCAATTTTAATAAGCAAAGTGGCTTCTTTTAGCTAAGTGTTTTATGCCTTCCTTTTTTTGTGTTTTTGAGATGGGACATTTATCTTACTGAATATAATTTTTTTAACTTTAGTGGAAAAATATAGGATCACAATAAATTCCTGAACTTTAATTAAGGCTATCGATTAAAAACATTAAACTGTTAGTGTTGTATATTGAAGAGAATTTTCTAACTGATACAGGATGATTTATTTAAAATACTTCTTCTAGCTGTAATTTACGCTTGGGACTATATAGTGAGGTACTTATTTGCTTTTGTAAAAAATGAGATAAGGTCTTAAAACATCACTTAGCATTCCTAAATCTCAAAAGTCTAAAAAGTGAGGTAGCTATGTATTTATTAAAGGGTTTTTATGTGACAGTCGATGTGTTTCACCATCTTCTACATTCTTGAGCAAATATAGAATGAACTATAAAATAGAACAAAGGTATTTAAAAAAGAAGAATTGGTCTCAATTTTCTGGTATTCATCGAACAGGAAAAATAACGTTCTTGCTTCTATTTTGTCTTCACAGTAATTCCCCATAGACCATTGTCATCTATCATTACAAAAATATGTGCTATGATATTATGTAGTACGGATACAACACCTATAATGTTGAAAATTAGTTACATATCTAGAGGTTATATTGTTTACAAAGACATCATAATATTATATAATAAAGCGAAGCATTCAAAAACAAAAACTAAGGTGACATAAAATATTGTGATATTTTGATGCTTTCAAGACGCGCAAATATTAATTAATTAAATCTCTTTTTGGTGGCTGCTCAATACTCAAATACTAAAATTGTGATTACCTAAGCTTCACCTGTTATTCATATAATTGAAAGCAATCACAGGGACACTCCAGAATTCTGTGATCTTTTTATACGCATTGCATATTAAAGCATTGCATATTAAAGCACATTCAAATTTACGTGAATCTATGTCAAAGTACCAATCCAAACTATTTTACTTTGATAGTAGCATTACTTTAAATACTGTAACAAACTATAACTATATCGCCATATTAGCAGAATACCGACTGTATATATTCTAATATAATCGGCTTCAAACTGATAGGAAAAAGATAGCACCATAAATGCATTATGCCAGTCCTTGAGAAAGTCAATTCATAATATATTAAAATAAAGACATTCATTACAAAGCTCAGTTTTCTAAATGACTCTCCGTAGCAAGAAAGCACAATAATTCAAGATTTTGAACTTCTCCAATATACTACTATGTTTACGTAATCTTGCCTGTATTACTCACTTAGCGATTAATAATCATTGGTGCAGGGAATTAACTCAACTCATATCGAAGACTAATATTGGATAAAAGGTTTGGGGTGCTTTCTTATCTGTCTGCTTTTCCAATGATATTTGCCATTTCTGTCTCAGCAAGGATGGTTCCCTTTTCGATGGACACGAAGTTGTCTTTAAAGTTCTTGCAAAGATTCACTTTGGAAGATAATCTAGACACCAAATGTGAAAATTTATACTATTGGATTCTCACACTTTCCTTTATATTCTACTTAAGGTTTCTATATAACTAGCAACATATATTTTCAAGAGTTTTTCAATATTCTCTTATCTTCAATTTATTTGTTGGAATATTTGACCATTTTGGATCTTTTTTTTTTTTTTTAGCAATTGCACTTTTACTATTGCAATTTTCATTTTAATTTTTTTTATATTCCACGTTTTTATGAACTGTTAAAGATGAAAGTTTCTTGTTTATTCGGATCCTATCTTGTAGAAAGTTATAGCCATGGTGGGTCATACTAGATATGTTTGGCTTGAAGAACAGATTTGGGAAGAACCATTTATTTCAGACAAGTGTTCATCATTAATCTTTGAAAAGTTAGAATTCATTATAAGTTATGACCTTAATGTAAAAATAAAAATATAATATATTTTGTCGCTGTCTATATAAAATAAATATAGAAAATATATAAAGAATTAATGATGAACGAACTGTCGGAAACAACGTTCTGTTTGTACTATTTATATAAAAATAATTTCTGTCCTAATTGATGATTTGGACAGATAAAAAGAAACGGTAAAAAATTTTCACTTAATGTTTTGATATTACCATTTTAGATCACTACTGTCTCATTATTTGTTTGTAATTATGTGTACACACACAAACACCGTAGTACTTTAATTATTTAGCAAGATTAATCTATTAAACCATATATAAAATATAATATATAAAATTAGTCATTGAAAAACTTTTACTAAAAAAATGTAATTTTATTCGAGTACCAAAATTATGGTTTTATGAATATTGAATATGTGACCATTCGGATCACATATTTCAACATGATAGATTTAGTAGTCAACATAAATTGTATAAGAATAATGATTATAACTTTGCTGGAGTTATATTCAGTATTAGATATTTTTTCATAAAAACATGTTTTTCGTATTTTGATTTAAGGAGAATATGAAAATTTTTGTTTTATAAATTCCATGTTAGCATACACCGTTGCTCCATGAACTTGTTTGTTATTAAAATTAGAATTAGTAGAATTCATAATTTAGTGACCAATTTTAAAAGAAAATCATATAAGTAAAAGATTTTCTTTTACATTGAAAATATGTATTAACAAACACATCCTACGCAATTATTGTACTTTTATACAAACATTCATACGATATATGTCTGTTTTGCGACGTGTATTGTTTTTTCACACCATGTAACATTTTTTGGTAAACAGCAGAACGAATTATCAAACATGGAAAAACAAGCAAATTTATTGTTTTCGCTCTAATATAACAATAGATACCCCACATACGTGTAACATTGGAGATATTTACTACAATTAAAAAATTAAAGTTTTTTACAATGAGTGAGTAATTACTGCATATATAAGCATCATTTAATTATTGTTCTTTTAGGTACGTTAAAGCCTTAATTATTACTGGTTAAGTAGAACCATTAGTTAACTCCAAACAAGTAAGCGGTTTTAGCTCAGTTGGGAGAGCGCCAGACTGAAGACAATACTTCGGTCAAGTTATCTGGAGGTCCTGTGTTCGATCCACAGAAATCGCATTTATTTTTGTTCTCGCCTAAGATTTACTGCTTTTTTTTGTATATCTTTTACCCCACGCCAATAGAATATCCGCTTATGAAGTGCTGTGAATGTCACCATTTTGTTTTCATTACTGAAGCAATTCTTATCAATTTGTTGTGCATTTTCTTCTCGAACTACTTCTTGAAGATGTGTCAATAAATGCGGTGAAAAAACAGTGAATTGAGGAAAATTGGCTGAGCATATATTAATTTGCCGTGGCATTTAGTATGTACTTAGTTCTTGTAGCGCAGTATTGCCCTTCACCTTGAGTATCGAGCTTTTCTGGCTATCCCAACTCATTTTTTTTATTGTTCACCAATCTTCATTGTTGAAAAAGCGACCTAATGGATCCATTTGTTCAAGTTTTCTTTCGAGGTAGTACGTACGATACTGAGTTAAGTGGTACTATTCTATGTAAAATTATCGTAACACTTTTATTACACGCAAAAAGCTATGATCGGTAAATAGTAACTACATTGGAATTAGATGCCAGAGTGCTTCAATAGAATTGTAACTATTACTATTTCTAGGAAAATAGAATTCTGAATCATTTTATAAGTTATCTGTTCTTTAAATAATTTATTCAAAGTACTTTTAAACAACAAATCTATCCTCCATCAATAAACATGACAGATTCTAGCGCAAAAGGCAGGGTGAATCTTCAGAAAAGGAACGAGTAACGACATAAAGTGATACAATCTTCATCTTACCTCAACAAAGTTAACTCCATAAAGAGATTGGCTTCCTTTTTGGTTCATCTACAAGAAAAGAAGGTCTTCTTTCGTATAATTGAAAAAATGTTATTTTCTTTTTTTTTAAAGTGATAAGCACAATATGGCAATTATCAAAGCATTTTGATACATGATCTAAGCACTAACCAAACATGTATAGGAGGCCGATAAATATTTTTTTTCGGCGTTGCATCAATAGCAAACAAACGAATCTAACACAACAAGTCTCACAAAGAATTATAATACCTGCGCAATCAAATTGTTTTAAAAAGACCCCTAAACCTGAAAAAAGGTATGTACAATTTGCAGATGAGATAAACTCGATTGAGAAATATTATAATGAATTAGAACAGTTTAAAGTAAACCATCTTTCGAAAAAAATGGGCAGAAGTTATAGTAATTTTAGTGATAATCCAAATGAATTAATGTTCGAATTAGACGAATTCATTGAATTACAAATAATATCACAACATTCAAGACCGATGAAAGATGCGAAATTCAAATATCACATACCTAGCATTAATGTTTATTGTTGTTCCCTAAGTGACAAATTATTAATTGAAAGGTATTTGGACTTTAATATCGCACTTAAATCAGTACTATCGTTAAATGGTAACGATACCACTATTTTTGATATTTTGCTGCATGCGAAAGCCGTTTTCGACAATTTCGAGAAGAGCAAAAACAGTTAAGATAAATGTGAAGACGCTTACCTTATATTATCCGGTACATGCAAGTGGCTCTACCATTTTATCTTTATTGATTGATTAATTTATTCAAATAATTTTTATATATTCTTTCCTTAGAAATGACTGTTTTGACACCCAAACATTTTAATGCTTGCCTTATGGTCACGTGGTTTTTGTCCGAATTGTTTTTTTGTTTTTCGGTCAAAAAACTTCCCGAAACGGAAAATCGACCTGCTCTTACGCGCAGATCCCTCAAGCTCTCCCTCTGGAAAGAGGCTTACTGAACGGAGCTTCTCAGGCAGATTGCCCACTAGGATTCCAGTTTTCGTGTAAAATTAGTAGGAAATTTGCTGTTTCCTGGCGGGAAGTCCACAATTTAGTAGGAAGAAAAACGTGAAAAATAAAAATAAAAATTAACAGTTCAATGTAGTCAACATTAGTCAATTGAAGAATAAAGGTATAACATGTCCACTGAATTAACTGTTCAATCTGAAAGAGCTTTCCAAAAGGTATGTTTGAAACTACTATTTTCTGAATTGTAAGAATGAAAGAAGAAAACATGAGATTTAGGTTTTATTTGATGATATATGATGATGCCCAAAAGATAAAAGATCTGAAATTACGTGATAACATCGGAAGAAAAAGTAATGATTAATATTTTGTGGCTAAAAGGAACACCACTTTGAATTGTTTTTTTCGATCTCGTTCATTGAAAGAATCTTTGTTTACTAACAATTACGAATTCTCATTTTATTATCGTATTCCGAAGATAATTAAATGATGCTATTCTTTTAATTTTTTTTTTTCACAGCAACCTCATATCTTCACTAACCCAAAGGTCAAGACCAACAGAAGAACCAAGAGATGGTATAAGAGTGTTGGTTTAGGTTACAAGACTCCAAAGACCGCTATTGAAGGTTCTTACATTGATAAGAAATGCCCATTTGTTGGTGACATTTCTATTCGTGGTAAAATTTTAACCGGTACCGTTGTTTCCACTAAAATGCATCGTACTATTGTTATTAGAAGAAATTATTTACATTACATTCCAAAATATAACAGATATGAAAAGAGACATAAGAATGTTCCAGTTCATGTTTCTCCAGCTTTCCGTGTCCAAGTTGGTGATATTGTTACCGCTGGTCAATGTAGACCAATCTCTAAGACAGTTAGATTCAACGTCTTAAAGGTATCACCAGCTGTCGGTAAGGCTAACAAGCAATTCACCAAATTTTAAGTTGTATAAAATAATTTTAAATAAATTTTTAAATAATATTAACATTTTATATAATATAAAGAAATAAGAATAAAATTAAACATGCATGATAGATTATTTTTTGTAAAAAGATATTGTTTCAGTAAAAGTTTCACTAAAGATTTTGTATAATATTGTACCATCATGCATTAATTATATATTTAGTTTTTTATACCGACTCTGGAATTAGCTACATCCTGTTTTGAATCAGTTTTCACGACAGCACCATCGATTACATAAATAGAACCACCTTCAATATCTTTCACTTCTGCCTCGGCATTACTATCATTATCGATATTTATATTAGCAGTGGTAACGAACAACTTATCACTAACAATGTAATTACATGAAACCCTTGGTACCGTCTCTGGTAATTGAATTTTTTTGATCAAATTGCCTGTTAATAAATCATAAACTTGAACACTGTGAGTGGACCAAACACTAATATATAAATGATTATTAATCTTATCAATATCACTACCATCTGGTTCTGGTGATTCAAATTCTGGGTTATGTTCCTTAGTGATAATGATTGGTTTCTTAGTGCTTAAATCTATGGAATTAGTTTTGGAATCATAAAAGCATTCCCAAATACAGTAATTTAATGAATCGGTGATATAAATTTTATCGTTACTCAAATTCCATTGAATTGCATTGGGGATCTTAATAGAATCCCAAACTAACTCAATAGTCCTATCTTCAAGTGATATTTTCAAGATACAACCTTTTTTGAAATCATTGGGTTCAAAATTAAAATCGTTCATTAATCCAATGAATATGAATTTGCCGTCAGGGGAAACATTACCGTCATTAGATCTTAATTTGATCCATCTATTGTCTTCAGCCAATTCGGGACACTGGTTATATAAGATTATATAACACCACTTCCCTGTTTCGAAGTTCAATTGCCCGATACCGAATTTAGAACCAAAATAAATGATATTTTCATTACCATTGTAACTGAGAAAGATGGCACCAACAGACTCATTAAATTGACCTTGATCTGCAGAAACTACAGGGTACTGAACGTTGAAGATCTTGGGGTCATAATTGTCCTTGCTGATAGTAAAATAGTCATATTGTTGTTCGTCTTGGCCTAATAAGGGGTGACTTAATCGGTGGATGGAGGCCTTGTAGATATCGATCCAGTACAAAGTATCGGATGCTGCCGAGTAGGTAATGCCCTCGCTAAGCCTGGCGTCGTCGTGGTAAAACAGTTTGCGTACCTGCATGTGTGTCGTTGTTGTTGTTGTTGTTGCCTTAAGTTTCTGATTTGCCGTCCTTTAAACAAAAAAGTTCGACTTCGAAACTTCGAGATTTTTTTTTTTTTGAAGAAATCAGAAACAGAAGATTTGAATTCGAAGCTTCTTTTTCGGTTTGGAGACAACGCAGTTTCTTCTTGAGGCATCGACATGAACTTCGGCGGCTACGGGTACAACACGCACTCTGTTCTGGAGTCCTCCTTCAGCAACCTGCATTTCGGCCAGGATCACAGCATTGATAACGCGAACACGGCACACAACGGTAAGACAAGTACTCACAGCAATGCGTTGAATTTGGACGACACGAGCCAACTGCATTTAACACAACAGGGACATAGCACTAATAACTATAGTAATAAAAATAATGACTCTCTTAATACCACAAATAAACATAACGATAGAATTAACAACAATAATAATAATAATACTAATAATAATAACTGCATTACCACTAATAATAATACTACTACTGCTGGCACTAGTAATAATAATAGTAATAATAATAATGACTTAATTAGTACATTAAACTTAAACTTACAAATGAAAGATACACAAATTGAATCATTAGAGAATGAAATTCGAAGTTTAAGAAAATTACTGAACCCACAGCGAATTAAAAATTCATTATCTGACTCTACAAATAATACAAATAGTACGGATTTTGATATTGATACAGAATTATTATTACCTAAATCCATTGAATCATTATTTAATGAATTATCAAATAAATTAGCAGCAAAAGAGGAAGAATTGATGGAGACAAATGATAATTTAGAAAGTTTGATAACCTCAATTACTGTAAATCCAACAAATTCAATCACTAAGAACGGCAGGTATGATATTGAAACCATTGCCCACAAGATGATTGTCAAATTAGAAATATTAAATAAAGAAAATAAAGAAATGGCTAAGATGATATCATACGGTAAATCAAAGGAATTACAAATTGAATTGAACCTTTCTCAATTAGAAAACGCTAAATTGAAAGAGGAAAATAAATTGCTATCCACTAACATAAATAAATTGAAAAGTAGATTCAAAGCTTTGGAGCAAAAACTTGATAATGTGGAAGAAAGAACCTTAAAGGTAGAAAAAAAGCTCATTGATGACAATCAAAATAGTAACGCTAGTTTGAAAAATAACAGATCGAAAAAATAAACCATATCCCTTCATATATATATATATATATATATATATATATATTGGCTTTCCACTATCAACATATTTGCAAAACTATATCTATAATATGACAAGAAAAATTAGAGCACAGCATAATCTTCCTTTAGTTTCTGTATAAGAAAATATAAGAAAAAATGACGTTAGATATGAAATCTTTTTCTATATACTAATTTCTATAAATAAAAATCTATAAATGCACATATATGTTGTCCTTGGAAACTCACTGTTACAAATTCATCGATAATCTCTTTGAGTTTGATTCTCTTGTCACTCGTTTATCAGCAACTAATTATGTTTGCTTGGTATCTTAAGAAGCACAGACTAAACACGTCTCAAGTATACAACAACAACATAATACATTTTTGATAGTCTCACAACAACAACTACAACAACTACAACAACAACCATTATCTTGTGGTGGTGGGGCTTGTTGGACATATATTGTTTGTACAGGTTGTTGATAGTACATATTCGGTGGTGGCTGTTGATAATATTGGGGCATTGCAAATGTGCTAAGTGAGATGGTATCTAACTTCTTATAGTAATTATTTTCAAAGAGAATATTCTAAGATAATGTTAGTACACGGTTAACAGTCTTATATAAAAAAATAAATAAATAACAATTCAAAAGAGTTGCCAAAAATTGCACTTATCTGAAAAGTGGCTTATGGAAGGTAATTATTATCAGTAAGAACTAAAATCGCTATTTTTAATTTATTTCGAGGCGTTTTCATGAAAACGTGTTTTTTTCTCCATGCATGAAAACAACATTAATTTTCTAAGTGGATATCATTGATATGATGTGGTACCGCTATGTCTAGATACAATATGAACTGTAGCAACATATCAGCTTGGTCTAGTAGAGCAAGAAATAAATCAACCATGAAGGAGTATTCTTACCAGTTTTAATTTCAGCCTTTTAAGATAGGCTTATAATCTGGTTGGTGAATCATAATAAGAACTTGCATATGAAAATAACTGTAGCATAAGTGAAATAATGAGCGATAGTTAATCGTTACCCAAACTTCTGCTCTTTGCAAACATCGTAGATTCTTGAAAAGTTTCATATTAAATACTTTGTATAATGTATAGTTCTGATTAACATAGCGTCCTCCTTCCTTTATAACTATAATCCCCCATAAGCACAAACCCGCTACAATAAATACTCACAGTATATTCCACAACGAACAAAATTTAGAAAAAGAAAGGTCGTACCCGGATTCGAACCGGGGTTGGTCGGATCAAAACCGACAGTGATAACCACTACACTATACAACCTCGACTGGAAGGTGCAGCCAACTGGCATATCCGAGTAAACATCAAATAAACATGCTTATCTTATTATGGTTTGTCTGGTTGATCTATGAGTGTTATATTATGACCAGATGATATTATTAAGTTAGTACATATTGAAGGTATGAATTGATTAACCGTTTGTATGTGATAAATGAATAATGAGTTCAGATTTAATGTGCTTCTGTTGTAAAGAAAGACTGTTAATATTTTGACTTTCATTTTTGATTAAGAATGTTGTTAATTTAGCAGACACCGTTGCTCCATGAACTTGTTTGTTATTAAAATTAGAATTAGTAGAATTCATAATTTAGTGACCAATTTTAAAAGAAAAATATATTTGTATTTTTGTCTCTGGTTATATAAAAT
>JAMSGM010000139.1:0-14977 GCA_030462875.1 Grigorovia humatica | reverse complement strand
AAACTGTCTTTGGAGAGGTCTTCTCAATAACAACAATTAATTCCGGAGTAGTAACACCATCAGAACCAACAATATGGCTAGTAGATGTAACAGTCATTGGAGTTTCCAATGTATCAATAGTGGTTGTAGTAGTAGTCGAAACTGTCTTTGGAGAGGTCTTCTCAATGACAATAATTAATTCCGGAGTAGTAACACCATCAGATCCAACAATATGGCTAGTAGATGTAACAGTCATTGGAGTTTCCAATGTATCAATAGTGGTTGTAGTAGTAGTCGAAACTGTCTTTGGAGAGGTCTTCTCAATAACAACAATTAATTCCGGAGTAGTAACACCATCAGAACCAACAATATGGCTAGTAGATGTAACAGTCATTGGAGTTTCCAATGTATCAATAGTGGTTGTAGTAGTAGTCGAAACTGTCTTTGGAGAGGTCTTCTCAATAACAACAATTAATTCCGGAGTAGTAACACCATCAGAACCAACAATATGGCTAGTAGATGTAACAGTCATTGGAGTTTCCAATGTATCAATAGTGGTTGTAGTAGTAGTCGAAACTGTCTTTGGAGAGGTCTTCTCAATAACAACAATTAATTCCGGAGTAGTAACACCATCAGAACCAACAATATGGCTAGTAGATGTAACAGTCATTGGAGTTTCCAATGTATCAATAGTGGTTGTAGTAGTAGTCGAAACTGTCTTTGGAGAGGTCTTCTCAATGACAATAATTAATTCCGGAGTAGTAACACCATCAGATCCAACAATATGGCTAGTAGATGTAACAGTGGTTAGAGATTTTAAACTGGCAACAGTAGTTGTGGTGGTGATCCTAATTGGTTTGGCACTAGGTACTTCAACCAGAACGATAACTTGCGGCGTAGTAAATCCATCAGCACCAACAATGGAATGAGTTATTCTCTCGGTTATGGGAGATTCCAAATTGGGAATAGTTTGTGTTTTTGTAGTTGTTATTGCGTTTTCAGCAGTCTTCTGAATAACAACAATTAATTCCGGAGTAGTAACACCATTAACTCCAACAGTATAGGTAGTAGAATAAACAGTCTTTAAAGATTTCAATGTAGCAACAGTGGTTGTAGTAGTAGTAGTCAAAAGTGCTTTTTGAGGGGTCTTCTCAATAACAACAATTAATTCTGGCGTAGTAACACCATCAGATCCAACAATATGGCTAGTAGTTGTAACAGTCTTCAAAGACTCCAATGTTGCAATAGTGGTTGTAGTAGTAGTTGTAAGGGTAGGGATTGAATGATGGGTTTCAAAGAAACCTGATGGAGCAGCATGAGATTTATCTGAAGTTTCCGGTTGATCACGCTCAGAGGTAAATTTATTGGTAACCGAACTATAGCCGCTATCTGGGATAGTACAAGATGGAGGAGATTTACAAGGCAAACAGTTTGATGGAAGACCATTAGGATCAGCACCAGAGTAAGTTAAAGTAGTTTTACCACCAACTAAACCTCCAAGTCCGGCAGAATTTACAGATAGTTTACTTGAACTATAGCCTGTACCAATATCGATTTTGAATGAACTTGAAGAAAAAAGTTGTGATACTGTAATAGTTATAATACCAGTATTAGTGTCATAACTGAAAGAACTTGCACCAGAGGGAAGGTTAATTGCATTACCACCACCTAGACCTCTAACTTTATAAACATCAGTATCTATTGAATTAATGGAAAATTCAGCAGAAGAAGAACCTAGGTAAATTGTTTGACTTAATATTTTATCGTTAGCAGTAACTGAAGCATCATCAAGAATGGTAATACAACCCTGACCTGAAAAAGTGGTAGTTGGGGTATAATCGATATTATCAAAACATATTGTACCGGTGTTATCTAGAGAGATACTACCGAGCCCAATAGTTGTAAGTGATAACTTAGTCCCCATACCGAGATAAAGCAAACCAGTATTAGACCATTCTCTTGAAGTCAACTCAACGCTGGTAGATAAAGATAATATCTGCGCATTGGAAATGATATACATTTGACCTGTATTGTAAAAAGTATAACCCGAAATTGTAGTTAACATACCAACACCGTCAAGATCATCAACCATCAAAAAAAGACCTGAGTTATAAAACGATGAAAAAGTGATGAACGAGGTAGCACCACCAAGATTAAGAAGTGACCTATCTTGTTCACAGGTCATAACCGTACCTTGATTCACGATATCACCGTAAAAATAATGAATCAAACCATTCTGTAAAATCAGACCTGAGTCCCACGGGACGTCAAGGCCATCCATAAAGGTGGAACCATAAAGAACATTTTTACCTGAATAGGTATAAGCCAAATTTTTAGGAATAAACAAAACCAAAAATGCAATCAAATGTGCAATTCTAAACAATTTAGACGACATTTTTGAAGTTTTTCTCTAGGATTTCTTGAAAGTGAAGTAAAATGAAATAAAGACAAAAATAACATATGTGTGAGGAAAGATACCTCTTTATATATTTCCCAGGCATCATGCGGTCAAACAAATGTTCCACTAGTACAAATTTTTCATTTCATGATCTGCTCGTAGATCCATTCCTAGTGGGAGACATTCTTGGTAAACAGCTTCAAAAAGAGAGGCTACCTGTTGTTAAAAGGGAAATCGTTGGTAAGATAATTAATCCTTTTTTTTTAAGTTGTAAATTCTCGGTAAGGGTGGTAAAAAAATGAAAAAGAGAATCGCAAAAAGAAAGCTCGAGGGAATTCTTAACGAGCTTATCTGAGAATTTTTGAAGAGATGGAAATGACATCTGAACTTAAATTGCCCTTTTTCTCGTTTTAATTCTTTTCTAGAAGTACCCGCCCGCAAGTGATGGTTTCCAGGAGCTCTGGTGCGGGCGGGGCAACAGCCTGAATACTTGCCAGAGCTAAGAAGCGTGCGTACAAACTTGAGGGTGAAAGAATCAGATGATACTACGTGCCTTTGAGACAATTTAGATCCGAAATCTGTTTCCAATATGCAACTGGAAAGTCACCCAATACGACAACGTGCAGATCTTTTTTTCGACAACAGTATTTTGGGCCTTTTCCCTAGTAATATTACCGAATGCGGCCATCTAAATTCGATATTTCCAGAGTCTAAATTGTCAAAAACTGACCCCCTTCCGGATGCGGATATAGTCCTTGCCGGTGTCAGTATTATTGGTAACATTCTGGTTAAATGAATCCTTTGTGTGTGATTTACATGTAGAAATCTTCCATTTTCGATGAATTTTGGGTAAAGTCGGTTTGTTTTGGTTTGTTTCCATGTAGAAAATTTGCCCATTTTGGAAATTGCACCCATTCTATGGAAGAAGATACTTGAGTAATTTTTCTTTTATAACCACAAAAGATTATCACTCGCAAGATAACTGTGTGGTTACTTAACTAAATTTACATTTCTAATGATGTTAAAATGTATTCGATAGAGTAGTAAAACCTATATTGAAAAATGAAGGCATTTCTCAGAAGATTCTGTAGGACCCGTTATGCATATCTTAGGTTTTAACATTTGCATTCCAACCTTGTCTTCAAAAAGGAAAAAAAAAAAAAAAGAAAAGAAAATAAAATAAATTCTCTAACAATATGGAAACATTCTAAATTAAATGCAGACAAGTTTACGGGAATAAGCATTTTTCGGCATTCAACTTTTCGTGTTCAAATGTGGCAATATAACACTACTATTCCCAAATAGTGCAGGAAAAATTTTCTTAGAATAGTAGTGTTTATTCTAAAAATAAAAAGTGTAATTTCCTGTAAGGATGACAGTTGAAAGGAAAAATTTACTAAATTTAACTAAATTTACCAAGTAGTAAAAATTTTGTAGTAGACACCTGTCCAATTTTTAATCACTATATAATATATCTTTTTTTGGCTACTTTACTTATTTAACTTAATAAGAAATTAAGCTGCTTCACTAAACACATTTGTCTTGCATACTTTACTATTATCCTGTCTTACCCGTGTAAGTTTTGTCATAGGGAAACAATATCAATATTATCAACTAAAAACTTTGATGACACAATAATAGGGCTAAGTTTGCTGATTTAATCAAATAGGATAAAAAATTTAATTGTGTTAGACTATAAAAAATAGACAGAAATAATAGACATATTGATATTCAGATTTAATATTTTCTTGAAGCGGTGATATCTCAACTACACAGTAAACCCAAGCATGAGTGGCAATGTTGACCAGGTAAATGCATCTTTGCAATATCATTCGTTAAATCAGTCTTTTAAAATTCTTGATATTGTTAAGTGAAAATTTGTCACCAAAGGTTAGAGGTGTGCAGCTCCTTCATTCTGGGATAAAAGTGATATTCAAATGATGTACTTAATTGGGCTTGCAATTTATCACGAGCTATATCCATATGAAAAATTTCATAAAAGATTAATTTACAATTTTCATCCGGAAAGACAAGTCGCAGTTTGAGTATTATTCATCATGCCATTAAAATCCTTGGGGGCCTGCAAAAGCGACCTATTTTTATTCAATATACACAATTTAAATATATTGAGGTGTTGAGTTTGCTTAGCCAGAGTAAACTTTGGTTTCAAACATATTGTTATCATAGGAACATGGCTACAAAGTAAGATTATTTCTTATCTTATTAGGTGAAATTAACAAACCAGAAAGTAAGAACGAGCTTTCTTTTAAATAGACTATATAATATTGGATGCATCGTATCTGGGTAACTACGATGAATGCATTACCTACTTACCGGTGTTTGTGTGATGTAATTTCTTATTTAAAGATAACTTGTAACTTCACCATGCACCGGGAATAATTGTAGTACTAGTTAATCAACATTAACTATAGCTTAACTAGGGTTAAAACATGGTTTGACCAAATACTTCAAATATTATTTATTGTTCTATCAGGTAATATATAAAATAAATAGAATTTTAAATTATTGTGTATTTGAAATTAGATAATTTTACTTTTAGTTTTCTTTAAATCTGTTAAAAAAAATGTTTTCTTAGAAGAAAACTAATTCTTTAACAGTTCTTTTGGCAAAAGACAAGCACATTGTAATTAATATCCTGAAATGGTCAAAACAATTAAATATTATGTCTATTGTTAGTTTCACGAGGTAAAATTTCCATATTATAATGTTAGATATGACTTCCGTTGCAATGAAATATCAAAGTCAAAAAACAATCAAGTTATCATAACAAAGCTTATGCATAAGAATGAGTTATTAATATAAAATGCAAAAGCATAATAAAAACTATTATAAAATAAGAATGACAAAAAGCTGAATTGTGGTATTTTCCAACTGCTACAGTATTAACATACCGACTGTATCTGTTGAATTATATATAGAATTGATTTGATGACATCCTATAGTTTTTGTTTCAGATATAACCAGCAACTTCAAATATTTCTTGGCTAATAGTCGATATTTTTGTAGTTATGTCAAATTGTATATAAGCTTTTGATCAATTTCGTTAAAGCTCATACTGAACTTCTCTTATATACATAAAACACAATTTAAAAATCAGTTTTACCGTCAATTCCTTAATTCTACTTTTGTATATTCACTAAAAACTAAACTATTAAGAACATGCAATTGGACAGCAATGTTTATACTGCGTGGTTTTTACCTCGACTATGTGAATAAACAAGTGATATAGGGGTAAGATTAAATATTACACGGAAACAAAGAAGCCAAAACAAAACAATACCTTACAGTGTGATTTAGGTTGTCACGTATTATGGATTCATCTTGTCAGAGATAGGAAATGACAATGATGGAAGCTCAAATGGTTCACAGTCGAACAATTAAAAAAAGGAAAAGAAAAAGATATAAATGACTAAATAGGGGAACTGATATCTCACACCCCCTTTTATTCTGTTCATTACAGTTTAAATGTGAAACAAAATACCTGAAAATAATTGGTATATAAACCAACAATTATTTAATTAATAATTATATAATTTTAGGCTTTATATAACCGAGCAAGAAATAAAAAAACAAGTATTACGCGATAAAATGAATAACACACCAGTTACGGGTACTTATCACCCCCAAATGAATCAATACATCTCATTCCCACATAGTTGATATTCCACATTCAAGGATTGACCACTAATGTTATCACATTGATTTACAGAAATTGTAACATTACTTGTATAATAAGGAAAGTATAATGCAACAATTCACCCTTGGAAAAATATGGAAAACTAAGAGGAGAAACATAATTATGTTGAGGTAAGAATTGAACTAAACCACTTGTGCATCAATTAAACCACAGTCTTGATGACTCCTTGAATTGCACGATAGGAATAAATTTGATATCAGCTGCATTAGCAGCTGTGTTATCTATGTTTAGACTGGTCCTAAGTCAAGTTTTTACTGGTATATGAAGAGGACATTAAGTAAAAGTATTGGTAGAAATGGTGTGATCGTTCATGATAGGGCCGCCATCAACTTCACATGTTTTATTCAAGGGATTCAAAACTTTATTTCAAAGCAAGGCCTGAAATGTCCCAAAATTCTGCGATATAACATTCATCCCGAAACTAGTGATCAAGTCTCTGGAAGTAATAGTGCATAACCAGATGATATTTTTTCAGTCTCTCATGACGATATCGACAATTATTTACCGAACACCATTGATACGTTATCTGGCCAGTGTTTTCTCAACTTTAATATATTACAATGTCTTAATCCTAAAGATTTACTAAGAACTCTTATAATATTTTGTCTGCTTTGGCTTCAACTGATGAAAATCAAATAGAGACTAATTAAGATCAGCGTGAAGGAAAGAAACTACGATTCCCTTAGCAATGCTAGCTATTGCAATAAATCCGAATTATAAAAAACGAAAGAGAAGCTATTTCTTGATTTAAAAGTTATCAAATTATTTCTAAAGAAAGAAGCTTGAACTTTTTGTTCCACAATATAATGGCACCTACGACAATTTAACAGAGAAAATGCCTGTATAATTAATTTTTATTTCAGTGAACGTTACATCGTGAAGCTATCAAAACATGGTTTCAAGCAGGTAGAGGATTGCTACTTATGTCAAACTATCACTCAGACATTAATGTTGTACGAGGGAGTCGAAAGTTTTGAAGAACTGTCTAAAAGGTAAATAATTAAACTCTATGATACATTACCACTATTATTTTTGATTTGACCACATTGACAGGTTGTTAGCAAAGGGTTTCAAAGAAGGCAATACTTTCGAGTATGTGAAATTGTAATTTTTATTATGAATATCTTAGTTATTATATTTAATTTAAAATCTACTTTACACAAAAGTAGATCTATTTATTGTTTATATATACACATTCACTATTTAATAAACTATCCCATTAAATTGATAGAATAAAATAGAATAAAATAGAATAAAATAGAATAGAATATAATGATCGGATATTAAATATTATTATATAGAAAGGATATTCGACATTTAGTTATTATATCTTTTATTTTATTTTATTTTTTGCCTAGATCTATAAATCATTAGGCGAAGAATACAATACAGGCTGGATTATATCAACTTTAGACCCAATTACAAGTAGTAGGAGTGACTCAACCAGTTTTAAGAAATCTAGAAAATCTTGAAAGAACAAGGAGAGAAGAAAGGTATTTTAGCTAAAACAACAACTGCTAAAGTTGTTTTAAAAAAGATTAACGTTTGTGCAGGTGCGGAATCATACGTCAATAATGAGTTTGTTATAATCCAAAATAACGACGTTGTATTCCTCTTAAACTATCATCAGCCAAAAATAAATGTTTTCGAAGGAAAAGTATATCATTGATATTGATGATGATATGTCTATATTTGAAGATAAAATGGGTTTATAACTTTACAAAAAAAGTTTTTGATACACTCCCATGCAATGGACGCAAGCAAAAGATGAAAGTATAAGGTCAGGGCTGTATCAAATTAGATTTAACAATGGCATACAAAAAGATATCAGAACTTTTTATTGTTCTATACGCTTGTAAAGCTTAATTTGACTGTTTTGACTTATATATCGCATCCATATTTTTAAAGGACATTGATAATGTTCGTTTGCCAAAAAAAAGAGGAATATTTTTGATCAATTGCACCACTCCTACAATACCTTAATTTGATATTGATCTGATAAATGCATGTGAGCAATATCGTTAGTGAAATCAGTCACTTTAAATTTTTTAGCATTTTATAGTTAGAATTTATTATAAAAATTAGATCTCTAAAGTTTCTTGCTTCTATAAAAAAGTAGTATACAAAAAATTGTCATACAATCCATCACGAATTATATATAAATTTCTTGAATAAAGCTAGGTAACAAAATTTCCATTAAAGTAATTAAGCAGTTTTTCGTGCAGTAACTGGCATTGAAAAGATCCTAGAAGGACAGTAATTTTTTACCACTTGATATCTATTTTGGAAATATTTAATAAAAAACAGAGAATTTTTATAAATATACTAAAGTTCCCTATATCTGTCATTTTCCTATAGTAAAAAAATCGAATAAATCAAATACAAACAAATATATTTACAGTAACTGCAGAATTGGTACGTTTAAGTCAGGTTTGCCAGGACTTATAAACAAAAACTCTTTTTTACATCAACAACGTGCTGAAAAAAATTTACCATTTAACATGTGAAAGCGCAATGTTTCCACCAGGAGACATGACTAAGTCCTCAAAACAATGGATTTTCCAGGAAATGCTTTTAAAATTGTGAACTGTGTACAGTGTAAATACAATTATTTGTCAGTTTAACAGCAGAACGACATTTTCTACTAGTGGGTTAACCTTAAACTCACAGTTCCTAATTGCTGCAACAAATAGCGTCATCCTAAATTTGATCTGGCATCCCACTATACAAGCATCAACCATGATAATTGTTGAGAGAAAATAAACGAAGAATGACCGACTTTTTGTAGAAGAATAAAAAAAAAGAATATGACTGTTGGGATTGTAAAGAGAGGTTAAAAAAATGAAAGGAAATGAACAAAGTTAATTTTTATTAATGCTTCAACTAAACCATTCATTTGATAGCTCTTTCAGTTGTTTGAATATCAGATTTGCTGTTTTCTCTGCTATACTAAGGTATGGATATCTCAAGGATGAGCATCCTCCTTCTTATCTTAGCTTATTTTTTTTGATCCATTAAACCTGATGGCTAAATTCTCTCTAATAAACATCTAATTCTCAGTGCTAAAATTGGAAATGTTTCAGTACTGGGAATGTGGCAATAATTACTGATATCTAAGATTCAGTAGTGGAAATGCAAGCCAAGGTTACTCTTGTAGATCTACCCGGTATTACATGGTCGATACGGATAAAAAATATCCAATCTATAATTTAAACTCTGTAAATTGCAATGTGAAGCAACGGCCGAAGTGATAAAGTTTCAGAATCGGATAGTTTTACTCAATTCAGCCGCTTATGTGTAATTTACCAGACAAACTGGACTAATGAGAGCCACCAATTTTTACTCTGCACTTGGAAATAATATATGAGGTACCAAAATATTGACGTGATGTAATTTGTCAAGCGTCTATTTGCAGGCAATGTTTGATAAGTATCCGATATTTTGCAATATCAGCAATGCAGGTCTTAGCATTTGTATAAAAATCTAATTTTGAAAGCTTAAAGGTTGCATTTACAAGGACTTTCAATTATTTACAGTTGTTAGTTTTCATGGGCACAGCTAACATAAGAAGCTTCTTTCACGTTTTCTTTTGTTTTTGTCATATCAAAGTCCACGGAAGGACCATCTTTATAGTTTATCTTAGTACCTAATATATAATATTTTGCAACTCCCTCATTCCATCTTCCATCATGAACAAGTTTTGTAGAAAAATTTCCCCTCAAGTTTACCACTAAGTTTTCAGGATCATCCAACTTTTTTGAAACCAGCGACACATTATCTATCAGATAAACGGAAAGTAAATTTGTCACTTTTAAATACACATTACCATTCAATTACTGATTTCAATTTACACTCTTCCAATAGAAAAATATTAACCATCTTAAACCAATATTCATTACTTTGCCTGAGGCCGTATAGCAATCTCTTTGATAACATTAATTTACCAGGCATGTTTATGTGTGGTGGAGTTTTGATGTAGAGCTTATCTTTCAATGGATTATAGAGGTAAGTATTTGTTATAGCTTATTGAGCAATCAAAGATTAAAGTTCAAGGAATTTGACAAACAAAGCATTAATGTATGATAACGAACCGCTTTTATAACAATATATGGATATACGTTGAAATATATTGCTGATCACCTTTAGCTACTAAGCTACAACTTTTAGTTTTTTCTGAACATGAGTATTGGATTGATTATTCTTTTCTTGTCCAATAATATTGGCACAACACAGTTTCGTCCTATATATGCATCTTCTTCAATTAATCAATTTCCTTTTTATATTCTTCTTTGAACTTGCTCTTTCTCATCTGAATTTGTATTGATCTTAAGTGCTATGTAAACCTTAGTTAGATTATTGACATTCTAAGCTTTTACGATTGGAGATAATATTAAATTTTTTTTTGATCTACACATTTAAGTACTGGAATTGCTGACATAACTGGTCGCAGTTTTTCCACTACGTTCTCTTCATGAAATAAAATATCAAATTATATACTTTTGAATATCAAAAGAACCAGTTTGCATTATAAATTCAGTCATTTATAGATAAACTCAAACCACTTGAAAGAGTTATCCACTAATCCACAGTTAATGTTTTAGAAAAAAATCTTTCAGAATCGAACCTCAAATTGAAGTTGATTCTTTTTCTAATGAACCATTTGAAGGTTTTTTTATCCATGAATGTTTAAAGAGTTTCCTTTTATGTCTTATTTTAGGGATTAAAACTTGTTTGCTTATCACTACTGGTTAAATCTGGTTCACGTTGTTGCAAAAAGATATCCTGCTATAAAGAAGTTGTAATAATTTTAGGAATTATGAAAAAACTTATTTATGTAGCGTCACCTAAGTCGTTGAAGTTAGATTTATCCAAAATTAATCCTGTTGATAAATGGTCATTATCCTTGACAATACCGATAGAAATATGTGGTAAAATCTCCAATAAAGGCTCAAAAACTGTCATATCAACTGGTGATGAAGTTCCACACTTACTAAGTTTCATTGATCATTTGATGTGTCAACTACACTTGTTGTATTGGAACGTACTAATTAACCGTGAGAAATATCGGAAGCACACCAATTTAAAACCCACAGAATCGCGAGTGCAAGTATGGAGGTCATATTTGTGTTTAAGACAACGACTCGATGACCAAAGGGCAAGATTGTACAAGCATCAAAATCAAGTAAGCCCACTTTTCCTGTAGGTGCTGTCTGCATGTTAGCATGGATTACTGAATTAATGAGTAAATTCCTAAGTTCAATAACTCGGAATTGATATCTATCTTGTATAGATACGTTAGCTAACCAAGATTTAGCAATCATTGAAGAATGTGAATTAGCCCACTCAGCAACACCATAAAAAACTGAGCTTTTTGTGGAAATAAATTTGAAGAATGCCAAATCTTCAATTTGGGTATTGTATTATTCGTATATTCGCTACTTATTTTGCATTAATTCTCTTTCCGCTTTATGTCAAATTGCTTAGATATAAAATTTATAACTTTTTAAACAGATAGCAGTTAATGCATCATCAGCACCTTTACAATTCAAACCCCACCAAAATTTTGTACTCTTATCAATAGACAGTATCAAATGTCGGTCATCATACGCAGACGTCATAAGTAACTTCCGAAAACGTCAGAATAGAAGTATTTGAAAAATAAAAATTTAATTTATACTTAGTTTGATGTCTAACGAGATGCTTGTAAATGCTTTTCCTTTCAAATATTATTTTCACTGAAAAATAGCAATTCCTGTCCATTCCACATCTTTTTAATCTACATGGGTTATGTATTAATTGGCATAGAATTGGGTCAATCTTTTACCTTGACATGAGCAAAGAGTCTAAAAATGTTGGAAACAGTAAGTAATATATGAAACATAAAAATGTTTTACTTATAATTTTTCATGGTGCAATAAAAGATTAAAAAGACGAATTAGGAAAATTGTAAATTGGCGCCTCAACTAGTCAGTTAGTATAAACTTTAATGTGAAACATCACATTTTAAAATAATCGGTATATAAACCAATAGTTATTTATTTAGTCATTATATAATTTAAGGTTTTATATAACCAGTAAGAAATAATAATAAAAGAAATTATTAGTATGAATAATTTAAATACAGACACTCCAGTTACGGGTACTTATCACCCACAAATGAATCAATATCAATAAAAAATGAAACTACATAACAATAGTTTCTTGTGTCAGTCTTCATTTTGCTATCAAAATTGACATAAAACGCCAATACAACATGATTTTTAAGAATTAATGTGTTTAGTCTCCTTTGTGTGAATAGTTTAACATAAGATTGTCAGAAAATTTGAAATGATGCTATTTGTCACTGCAGCTCGGTATTGTTAGGCGAATGGATTAATTTGTGTGCAAGAAAATTACATGATCGTGATAACCTGGTAAACATATTCAGAAGTAACTCTTTTACAAAGGTTGTCCACAATGGGACACTATAAGATGGAGTTGCAAAATATGTTTTAGGTCCTGGTTTTAATTATAAACTTGGAACTTCCATTAAGTAATGGTAAATTTGAAGATTTCAAAAATGAAGATATTGAGAATAATGCCAATGATTATGTCAGAAATGATGGTTCCTTTTTAGCTTGACACAATATCGTCTTTAAAATGTTTGCAAACATCGATCACGAAAGAAAATCCAGATACCAATTGAGAGAATTTATGACTTATGATTTCTCTTGTGAATTCGTTCACATTAATTGAAATGGCCAGGAGGATCTATGATATCAATATCTATCCAATTTTGCACGTTTCCGACATCGCTTGAAATATTATTAACTTTAACTGCTGTTTTTCAGCATTTTCACCTTCTTTACCTCCAGTACACCAGACAAAGATCTTGTTGCTGCCCTAATTCTTTTAAACCAAGAAGAACCACCAAATCAGACGATTTCTTTTGTAGAGATTGTGACTGCAAATGTGATCTTCATGACCGCGGTTTGAAAAAAGGTTTTTGTGTTAACTGTCTAGTACAAACTGTTCGTCTAAACAAAATTGCTCTTGCAAACACTTACATTCCCAAAATCGCTCATCTCAACAATCATTAAAACCAATCATATCTACTATCCTGATGGAATTTATTTCTCACTTGAAGAGATTAATGAAGCCTATAAAGCATCCCCATACGAATTTATCACTAATCATGGAAATACTACCTTTGATTGTGGCTATCCTTTTAAATCACATTTCCATTCCACTTTCCAACCATCCTCTCCAACTACATACATTTTACTCCAATGTCTCTAATTTGTGACAAATTAGCTGTTTTTGAAGCGAGTCATTAATCGCCATTATCTTTTTACAATTCTGCTTGAGATTGGTGCTGATTCTAGAATTGCTGATTATTATTCTTGAGATGATCGAACCCTGTCTTACGACAACATTTTACGGGATTCTTGGATAAGGGACTAGCCATCGAGTACCTGTTACCTCTCCTATTCTATTGGAAGTTATTCTTCAAGTGTGGTGTAACTTGACCCGTCGAGGAATCTAAAGAAACGGCACAACGTAAAAGTGTACCTTGACCACCACAACGTCGACAGAAATGTTTGACTTTGCCATCCTTAGGTAGGGAAACTTTCTGAAACAAGTACGACACCTTAATATGTAATCACGTAACCTTTTAATCCTTGACCCATAATTGAAATTCATTATGTTCAAATTTAACTGCAAGGTGACATTTTGTATTGCAAAATGACCAGTGGTTAATGCAAGTTAAATTCTTGGTAAATCTAATTTATCAACCATTAAATTATTATCCCCTTCTTATTTTGGGTATATCAGTCTTATTGTCATACGCGACATAAATTAGATAAAATTAAAAATTGAATAATATCATTCTTTTCTTCGAAACTACTGTACCTAAGGGCATTATTATATAATAAAAACCAATTACACAACTCTATAAAACATATTTCAACCAAACCGGTTATCCAGAGGGTTATGCAAAGCTTCCAAAAATTGTTCTATAGTTGTCTTGGATTTTATTTTTATATTTTATCTTTAGAAGGATTGAATAAAATACAAATTGTTTCAGTAATTATCTTAGTGTAGTTTTGTTCTATTCTTCAAGCAATAATTCTAAAACAATGTAAATGATTACGCAAGAATTTTCTGCACCATGAATGAGGATGAGAAACGAAACTTCCAGCTGATTTTTTTACCAAATCTTTCGAAAAGAAACAAAGGGGAATAAAAGCTAGGTATGGAAGTTCAGAATGAATAATAAAATAGAAAAAAATATACATTAAAACTAAACAAAGTTATATAAAATATAAAAAACTAAGTATTAACTAAAATATATCCAAAACAAATATCTAAACATTGAAAACTTTCTGAAATAAAAGTGAAGAACCATAAAACAGTAAAGTAATAAAGTCATTTTTCACTTATTAACCCAATAGAGTAACAAACCAATGTACTATATTAGGGTTAAAAGAAAAAGAATAATAAGATTGCAAACATAACATATGTAATAGAACTTTGTTCAATCTTGGAGCCAGAGCCTTCATAAATGTTGGCAGATGCAGTGGATACTGAATGGCTGTTAGAAGGCATAGTAGCAGAAGCCATAGTCTTTGTAGATGACACTGTTACATATGACTTACTACTCTTCTTAGGCTCATTCATAGAAGCAGCAGTTGGTATTGGGACAGATGTTTGTCCATTGTTTGGACCAGTGGTGGTTGGCTTGGATGTTGCAGCAGTGTTGCTATTATTACCATTATTACCACTGTTTGGACCAGTGGTATTTGGCTTGGATGTTGCAGCAGTGTTACCATTATTACCATTGTTTGGACCAGTAGTATTTGGCTTGGATGTTGCAGCAGTGTTACCATTATTACCATTGT